>JASJFT010000172.1:0-99111 GCA_030770425.1 Darksidea phi | reverse complement strand
CCCCCCCCCCCCCCCCCCCCCCCCCCCCCCCCCCCCCCCCCCCCCCCCCCCCCCCCCCCCCCCCCCCCCCCCCCAAAGGTTGACGAGAATGAGGGTGTTGGGGTGGCGACAGTCTGAGTGTTTGGTTGGAGGACTCGCTGAATTTTCTTTCTTGCTTGAGATGGACCGCATAGTTTCCGAAAGGTTGCTCATGTATCTAGCATGCCATCCTCCCCGCCACGATATGGGATCAAGGGTTGTACATGTGAGTATCCGAGCAGGCCGTCATATTTTCGTGGCCACGCTAGTAGATGCGTATCTACGGCGCAAATGATACTTATAAATCGTCTAGTAGCCATTGCTATAGTGTTCCAAGCTTAATGTTGAGGTGGCCCAACCCCATGCGGCTCCGTGGCCTCGATCATACACGTGGCCAAGCTCACAAACTCGAGTGAGCAAGACTGGTCCGAGCGGATCGATTACGAATGTAATAGCTTGATTTTGAAAAAGAAAATGTCCTAGCTGAGCTTTCGGGATGGAAATGTGATGAAACTGAAAGGCGCGAACGTTGATTGGGAGCCAACATCAAGATTAGTTAGCGTGCTCGGCTAGTCCGGACGAGGCTAGGTAGTATCTGGCACCATCAAAATTGATGCCGCCGTGTCAATGTCCAATGGAACAGTTATGCCGAGTTTGTGGACTACAAGATGGATATCCTAATAGGCAGTTGATTTGGTGCTTCCTGTACGCTGTTCAGTCGGAAGTGGACGGCTGGTGTGTAGTCCTCGCACATTAAAGCGTCCGGTATCTCCGCATGAGCTGTGGCTTAGGTTTCGTCTTCTGTAACAACTGGTGAACTTTAACACCCTATGAAGCTTTAGCGGAAACCTTCGTAATGAGCGTGATGCTAGAATCTGTACTGGAAGTGCTTAACGGTTTGGCTTTTCATCCGCCATTTCTGCTGCGAAGCTGCTCGGTCTCAACCTTTTGAAGCGTACTTCATCGTTATGTCGTATTTTAATCTAAGTTCACGATCTCCGAGCTCAATGAATGTAGAGGATCCAGTGTCAAACTCTAACGATTGTGCCACCGGAAGGGAACCTCCTGTGGAGTTCCGACGATGTCTGGATACGAGCGCGCCAAGCCAACTCAACGAGCCGATTGATATACTCAGTTTGCATTAAAGTCATCGTGTTTTCCGGGACAACCGCCGGTCAAAGGATCATTAAGTTTGTTATACGATGCGATATGCTTTCATTGCCTTCAAACAGGATCGATAAATTCAGTCCAGAGAAAGTGGTGGATGATTGGCCGCAAGAGAAACACAGACGGAAGGCGAGGCGATACCTGGGCGTTTTAGCATGCTTCACTAGTCTATGATGGGCTAGCCGTCTTCTCCGCCCGCGTCATCGCACGACATTGAAACTTCCTGTCACGTCTCGCCCTCACCCTTCCATGTTCATTTTCTGGTGTACTGCGAAGTGGAAGATTTTCCTCTTGTCACAAATCAACGTAGAGAGATCTTCGACGCACTGAAAACGGACTTCTAGCGGCCCAATCGACTGACTGGTCCAATCGCCTCTTCACATTTGCATTTTCATCGCAGCCAACTCGCCTCTTCCACCTGCATACCATTCGAGAGAGCACACTGGCTGCCCAAGTTTGACGAAGCCGCATTTGGCAGTGTTACAGCAAATTTTCTTTCTAAGCTATGTCTAAATATCACATTCGTTCTATCTACAAGGCGCGCATCAAGCATGTAGCAGGCGACATGTCTCTCGGGCCAATAGCTACCTCGCGTCATTGTCCCTACACATTATAAGCCTCTACGAAGTCCAATTCTTAAACGCTCGCTTTGATCGTGGAAACACTGGCGCTACATTGGCATCGTCAAGTGCAGCTGGAACAACTGATGCTCAACTCCAGATTGCTCCGCTTCAAACCAGTTCGCGGCCCGCTCCGTGATACCAAATCCGCCTTCCATGTCACCCGCCAGCACATTTTCGCCTCCGCCTCCGTCCTCTCATCCGGTCAGCTCCACGTTAAGGCATCGAATCAACATGCCCAACTCCGCTTCGTGAGCCAATCAGAAGCCGCTACGTTGAACACCCCAATCATCACCGGGTCACCGCACTTTACCTGCATGCAAAGCCACCTAGACCCAACACGCCGCGCGAAACCCAAATCATGCGCTAAATTTGTTTAAATGCAAGGTTGCCCCAGATTTTCGTGATTTAAACAGCAACATGGCAGACACACCAGCACCCCCACCACCGCCACCCCCCACGACGTATCGTGAGCGGCTAGCACAGTTTAAAATTTTGGAGGAGAAGAGATTTGAGCTGATAGAGGTATGACTGTTCCTTTCCCCGGTAGCTGTGAGTCGTCGGGGCTCTGAAGGGACCGGGCTGACTCCATTTGGGCATGATAGGAACTGCTAGACAAGCTCGAAAAGACCGAAGCGAAGCTCGCACAGACGGAACTTGACCTCAACTCTGAGCAAAATGTTCGGCGGACGCTGCAATCTGAGGTTGTAGAAGCAAAAGAGCGAGAGAATGCATTGGCACAGAAGCAGGTTCGATGCCATGTGACATTATGTGGTTTCTCTTACTTACCAGGGTCCAGTCACGGCGGCCTTTTGTGCTCGTTCTCATCGATGCTGATGCCGATGGCTTTTTGGTTTGTGTTCTGGCTGCAACATGTCGCACCACTCTTACTAACTATCTATAGTTCCAAGACAAATACATAACACGGCGAGCCCAAGGCGGAGAAGCGCTTGCGGACGAGCTACTTATACGAACGCGAGAGTATCTACGACCACAATTTGAAGATGCCGATACCTTGGATGTTGTTGTACGGGTATATGCCAATCTCGAGGGTATGGCAAACTACCTCGTCCGACAAGATAAAGTCAGAAATCTGGGTCAGCTTCGCGCATTTGCAACCGGTTTTTGCGGGCGGATATCCAGTTTTGACTTTGTTGATACGGGTGTCGGAAAGGAGGGTGGTTCGGCAAGGAAAGTTAGAGGTCAGTCCCTTCATCCTAACTCCAGTGTTCGCGTCTCACATTACACCAGAGAACCTCTCATTTTACGCATCGAACACCCACCTGCGGCACGTCATCCTGGCCTGCTCCCCAGCCGACGTCCCCGCGTCTCTCCTCTCAACTCTTCCTCTCGATAAGGTTACCCTCATCGAAACTCTCCCACTTCCCGCCACCATAACAGCCCTTCCTCTGAAGATAACGCGATTCATCACTCTATTCCTTCCTCCGCCCTCACCGAAGTCACCAAGACCTCGCGGCCGCAACGGGACAGGAGCTCTACAGCTCATGCAGCAAGAGGACGCCGATGGTGGAGCAACATGGCTAGTCATTCAGCCCGAACGGAGCAAATCGCAAGGTGCTGCACTGCGACGAAGAGGTGGATCGGAGGACGGCGATTCGAGTTCCAGTCTGAGCATCTCCATCGGGCCAGATAACACCGTGAGTGTTGATAGTGGGAGGAGGCGCAGGATCATGAACTGATGCTTGTTGCATGACGGTTAGGGTAAGAGATGGATCATAACAAGGAAGCGTTCCTTTTGTCAGGTTAGCGATGAGATCAAAGCGTGCATGTGTTGGTTTAGACTGGAAGCATTGTTGTCACTTAGCATAGCATTAGCATAGCGCAATCAAGAGCTCTCTTGATCTCCATCACTTCATGTAAATTCAGTGTTCCTATCTTACTCAACGCCGACGCTTCCACACACATGCTTCGAAATGAATCGCATACGCAGAGATCATTTCTTCACGCGAGTGCAAGTGGAGAAGTGAGGATATAGCACGACATGCTAACTCTGTTGAGTATCAATACTGTGTACCTTTGAACTGAAGGGTGTACAGTATTAGAGCATAGGTCCTTGCACACCAGTCCCCTACATTAAAAATCTCTACACTAGAACACGTATCCAGAGCTATATTGTTGTTCTATGTACTTATGTACTACATGTCCTGGTAGCCTTTAATATAAAATACTAGCTTAAATTATTTAATTTAGTAATTTGATCAGAGGTAGAGGTTGCTGTCTGCTAGCACGATGTATATGAGCTTCTGAAATATGACTGTATGGATATCTTTATCTACGCGAATACCGCAAAGTATACGCTGTTCAACAAGCATTTGGATAATTATACGACATCTCTGGTGATAATGTTGGCGCTCCTGAAATTGAGACTACTCGGGCTTATTAGGCTGTTTCATTCTGGGCTTGTTGTCGCTGGCCTTCGCTCTGTTCTTTCACCAATATCGCCTTTCTTGTAGTGCGGGCCGCAGACCGAACGACCCTTCCTCTTTCACTAGCACCGCCAAGTACTTACCACGATACCTACAACTACCGGCCTAACCCCCACGCCGAAATCCTTCACTACATCACGGTTAACTTGTCCTTCTAGACCTATCCGTCAAGCGACTAGAAACACACTACACCCCACGATACCCACCATCTTCTCCGCGCCTATCCCTACCTTACGCAACGGAACCATGCCAAAACCCTACGGCCAAGTGCTTCAGGCAAGGGAAGAGGCAGAAGATCGAACCGCCCCGGACGGTGCCCTCGCCTCTGTCGCGAAGTTGCAGGAATGGTCGATTGCGGTGGGCAAGATTGAACTTGCAGGAGCGCTCGGAAGCGCAGACACTGTGAGGAGCGTGTGGATCGGGGGGAAGCCGTACCATCCTAGGGATGCACCTCGTGCACGACGCGAATTCGAGGAGCAGAAGAAGGAGGAGGAACGCGTTCGTGGAGGTGAGGGCCGAGTGGGCAATCTGGGTGGGTTGAACGAGGGCGTACAAGCACGTTGGTCATCTGAACGCGGAGGAGAGAACCAGCGATGCCTCAGAGACGAAGAGCCACCTCGGCCAGATGCTTTCGGGGGCCGTTCTGGACGTTACGTGCAGCCACGCGCTTTTGCGGGGCTTCATGGGGCGCCACGAAACGGACGCCTCGAAGTCGAGCAGCCGACGAAGAGGAAGCTGGTGGAGACCGAGCCGAGCGCGCGAGCTACCGGGTATGTTGGCAAGAAACCGAGAATTGAAACACAGCTGAGGGATGGTCCGCTTACACCTACTGAAACCCAAGACCGCGTACGTGATGACGCATCAGAGTGGAGCTTTGCAAGAAGTGCGGATAAAGGGAGATCAATGGGTCATATGAGCGGAAGAAACGAAGACCAGCACTGAGAGCTAGACCTGAACGGCTCGCGAGGCTCGCAAAAGGTCGTTAGATCTAGAAGGATGTCATGAATTCGTCATCGCGGGTCGATCGGCTGAGTTAGAGAATCAGAAAGCTTTCCGTCAATAGATAACCAATCGTCCCAACATTCCCATTCTGGCGTCATACATATCGTACGAATGCTACCACAGAATGCCATTATGACAAGAGGCGATCTAAGTCCTGCAATCCTACCACACTGTCACTCGCAGGGCTATGCAGTAACGCCGGATACAGACCGAATTAAGCGCGGCTAGCGATTTACCCGCCCGCTCCGGATTTTGTACGAATGAAAGACCTGGTCCGTTGCGCCTTCGAGGCTCTGGACACTAAAAGCACATGCCAATATGCCAAGGCACTTTTAGCAAGGCGGATGAAGACTCCGAGATAATTTTCATGCGGCACAGCAAGAGGGGCGGGCAGCAATATCTTGCCGTCACGGAAATTGGAGCGTCAACACCTAAAAGATTAAGATGACCAGCTTTTCGCGATCACGGGTGGCCGGACGGCCGAGAAGGGTTATCATGGGAACCTACGATAAGAGTCTCATCATCGCGCAATCCGAAGTGCAGCTCCACGTGTAAGCCCTGCAAGATTTAAAATAGCAGCATCTGGCTCGTGAACCCCCGGCAATTGTGGAATTGAGCCGCCGCACCCCATCTTTCATCTAATACCTCTCTCGTATTTCCAGACATGCCCCCACCATAAGATTGGTCAATGCGTTTTCAGCTACTTGCCTTTGACTTCTGCCGGGCCGTGATCACTCCTCGTTACCAGAGGCTCGGTCGCCTAGTAGCTTGACTGGCTTACCCCCGGGCTGGTGCAAAGCCGTACGATACGGCGCTGCCACGCCTTCCCCGGCTGTGGCAGATATAGGGCTAGCTTCGCGGCGTAAGCCTTCTGTCTTTTTCACTTTGCGGCGACAAGCTTTTAGTTGTTCGACCTTCCGCTGTGCTTTGAGCGGTCATGTGTACGTCCAACGAGTATGCCCACGCGGGCGCCGACGACGAGGGAGAGTCCGACACTATACATAGCAGCGGCCCTTCTCTCGAAGTGGATGTGAGTGCTCCGCTGTAGGCTTGGCCTACTGCGTATATAGATAAGGCGGGGCGCGAGAGGCTGGTAGCTAACTGCGCTATCGTGCGTAGAGCGACGACCGCGACTCTGCCTTAGGCGACAATCAATCTACGTATGTTAGCCCCTAACGCTTAAGGGATTGCGATTGACGTGCCGTTTGCAGATACACGATGTCGGCGACCTCCAGCGTGTACAATTTCAGATATGAGAATGGGAGGCGGTATCACGCCTACGCTGAAGGGAGTAAGCGGGGTTAGTTTGCGCCACGTAACACTTTTGGCTGACGAGAAACCAGAATACCCACTCCCAAACGATGAGGTACGGACGTCGACCCTACGTTTCACGGTATAGATAAATCTGACAGCTCTTCTTTAGATCGAGAAAGATCGACTTGGTATGTAGATCTCATTTTCCCTAGTCATAGCACGTTTTGTTCTTAGCTATCGCTCACCGTTGCTACCATTCAGATTTGCAACACCAAGCTTTCCGATTGACCTTAGACGGCAAGCTCTACTGTGCGCCAATACGGAAAGATATTCAACATGTTCTCGATATCGGTTGCGGTACCGGCATATGGTAAGTCCCATATGATTGCAACCTCAACTACCTGTTTAGAGGCAAGCCTGACGCCGACTTTCACTTCGTAGGACCATCGAATTTGCAGATGAGCATCCCTCCGCTACGGTCATAGGGACCGATCTCAGGTTTGATTTGCGCTCTCGCTCTACGGATGTGTGTTGACATAGATAGCCCGATTCAACCTACGTCGTCAGTTTTAACCCGCAGATCCTACGGGTGATTACACTGACCGGAATAGCGTACCACCCAACTGCTCATTTTTAATTGACGATGCGGATGCGGACTGGATATTCCGCAACAAATTCGACTACATCCATACCCGCGCTCTTGTAGTAGCCATCAAAGACTGGGAGCGCTTGTTCCAACAGAGCTATACGTAGGTTTAACCTACCTTCTCAACGGTGATCAGTCACTGATGGCAGCGTAGCAATCTCAAACCAGGCGGCTACCTTGAGTGCCAAGAAATATCCTTTCCTGTGTGCTGCATGGACTCATCTCTTACACCAGAGACTTCGCCGATCCTTCGTTGGGGCAGCCTTTTACTGGAAGCAGCTGCAAAAACTGGACTTGACGGAATGGCACCCATCAACTTCTCCTCAAAACTCCGCACCGCGGGCTTCGTCGACATCCAACGGAAGAACGTCAAGTGGCCAATAGGCAAGTGGGCCAAGGGCGCAAAGAATAAGTTGTTGGGCTACTACGTTTTCGAAGATTTCATGGACTTTCTACCAGGCAGTGTGCTGGGGCTTTTTACAAGGGTGCTGAAATGGTCGAGAGAGGAGGTCGAGTTGTTTTTGGCGGAGTGCAGGAGGGAGATAAGGGAGGAGAAAAAGAGGCACTTCTATGTGAACCTGTAAGTTATAACAAGTCTACGGCGCCTTGTGAAATACTAACAGCTTTGAGGTACTTTTGGGTTGCGCGTAAACCGGAGGATGCAACTACCGCAAGTTACGAGTACCGGGATAATCACGAGGAAGAATCGCTTGAGGCAGACGACGCATCACAGGGCTCAGGGGTGCAAGACGATCAGAATTTTGAAGCTGCACCTACGGCTGGCGCTGCAAGTGTTCCATCGCACGGCACTTTGATCGACCCTACGGCTGACTTGTCGTTGAACTCGCCGCCCCGTCTACAAACAATGGAGAGTTCGCCGTCTCTACCACCCACAGCTTCTTCCGACACCCGCAAGTCGATGCTCAGTATGGAAGAGATTCTCAATCCCACGTCACGCAGTTCAGCTACTACGGTCGATGATGAGCCACGAGTTACAGCGACGCAGAGTGAGTTATCCGCGCCAGCTCAACCCAGTGTTGTCTCAAAAGAAACGACGGACGATATGGGTAGTACGCGAGGTGGTGTAGAGGAGGCAACCGATAGGGAAGATGTGGAGGGCTGAATAGTGCATTGGAGGGATTTGGATCGAAGCCTCAATATACTCTATCTACCTATAAAGGCGTAGAATTGTCTATGTAGGAATGAACATGCTGTTCTTGCCTACATCTATTGCAGCGTACACTGTTATTTATCAGCCTTTCACCACTCGCATTCAATGTTTACCACACCTAGTGCCAGCCGGTACCCAACCTCTCTTTACTCCGCCATCTATGGAATTCGGTTGGTATTCCGATTCGGACTAGATGAGTTGAAGAGCCCCCAGCATATTCTCAATCTCCTCTCCTAGCGGTGATGATCTTTCTCCGTGATCACATCTTGTTTACCCAACAACAATCGCCTCCTCTTACATCAGTTCGCATGCTTACTGTTCCCGTTCTCTGCGGAGACGCCGTCTTGTTCTGAGAAATCGCTCTCAAACCACGCGAAAGGTTCCTCTTGCTCTGACATGAATGCCTGCAGTTGCCGATAAATCTAACATCCACGACTGACAAACAAAGATCATGCAATGAGCGGTGGATGACGTTTGAGGTTTGGTATTTGGGAAGTGCGAGGGTCAGGCTTTAAATCTTTGATATAACGTTCTCTACTGAGCTCTAACCGCGGTGGATAAACCTGGATATACTGATATTTTGATATTGAGATTGAAGAGGGTAGAGTGTTATCTTGGACCTGAACGTGTCTGTTAGACGGTTTATTGGTGAGGGAGCGCAAGTGGGGCCCCTGTCTTTGTCAGCGTATCTGAGCCTCAGCTACATCCAATGGTTTAAGACGTCTAAGCCACACCCAGCTAGTATCTGCTCTCCGAACCAAAGCCTTCAGCTCTCACATCATGCGCGAGCGACCCTTAACCGACCTGAAATCAAAACAGCTTCTTTGTTTAATGAGCTCGATCGTCTACCTCGTACATCCAACCGCGTACCCATCGGGCAGTGTTCAGCCTTACCCCGCTTGGCTTTGCTAGCTGATACATTATGGAAGCGCTCGTTGCGGTCGGCCTTACCGCAAATATCGCACAGTTCGTGCAGCAGGCTAGTATATTAATACAAGAGGCGAAATCTATCCGCGACACTGGATCACCTCGCTCACTTCCGGAGTTGCGACGTCTCGCCGAGAATTTGGTGAAGCAAGCGGATTCAATTGAACAATGCCTAAGCACAAGCTCCATGAAGACGTCGCTCGCGCCAGAGGAACAGGTTGGTCGCTAAACTGATCGCTTACTTGGTCTAACCTTGGATCAGAATCTTATCGGGACCGCTGGCGACTGTCGAACTGCTGGGCAGCAATTTATCAGTTACATCGACACCTTGATAGGTAGCACTGCGTCCCCGGATCGCAGAAGGAGTAGATATCTGGCTACAAGCATCAAGCTCCAGTTCAAACAGAAAAAGATTGAAGACTTCTCCGCGAAACTTGAGAAACTACGAAATGCTTTGACGCTTGCAACGATTTCGGCTTTTCGGGCGTCGGCCACCACGAATCACGAGGAAATTATTCGGCGTCTCGATCAGTCGCAACATGAGCGAAGCGTAAACGATGCCACCTTACAGGATGCGATCCGAGAGCTATCCGATAATATCCATTCGGGGACTCCGTTGAAACTGGACAAGCTTTCTTATCAATTGCAACAATATACCACGAGCGTCAGGGAGCGCCGGCATAGCAATACAGCGAACTCAAACTCTGCCATCCTACAGTGGCTGAATTTCCGCCAGATATCATGGCGGTACAACGAGATACCCCTCGCCTATCAAGAAACATACTCCTGGATCTTCAAGAAGCCTGTCGCTGTGGGAACTTGGGACGATTTTACTGTGCATCTTAAAGAAGATGTTTCGGCACCCTACTTTATCAACGGAAAAGCAGGTAGCGGCAAGTCTACGCTTATGAAATTCATTGTGGACCATGAGTGCACCAAAGACATTTTGAGCGAATGGGCAGCGTCGGACAATAGCACATTAGTGATGGCCAAGTTCTTCCTCTGGAACTTAGGCACTCCACTGCAGAAGAGTAGATCGGGATTGCTAAGGGGTCTTTTGAAGGCGATACTGAGCCAACGACCTGAGCTTATCCAGGCCGTGTTCCCAGAGATATACAACACACCAGATGATCTGCTGGACGAGCCAACTTACACAGAACTCAAGCATGCATGGGAACTTCTTTTGCAGACTGTGGACTCTTCACTCAAGCTGGCAATCTTCATCGACGGCGTCGACGAATTTGAGGGTGACCATAAAGACATTGCAGATTTTGTCCGATCGCTAGCCTCGGCGAGAGTGAAAGTTGTAGTATCAAGCCGACCGATCAATGCTTGCTTACAAACCTTCAACGGGTGCTCTAATATTCGACTCCAGGACTTGACTATGAAGGATATGGAAACCTTTGTCCAGGGCAAGCTTTCGTCTCATCCAAAAATGGTTCAGCTATCGCAGAACGACCCCTTCGTCGCTGAAGCGATCATCTCCGAGATTAAAAAAAAGGCTGATGGAGTATTCCTCTGGGTAAAACTTGTAGTGTGGCTTCTAGTTCAGGGTCTGGAGAATGGTGACACAATCGAGGATTTACGCAGAAAGCTACGGTCCCTACCTGGCGACCTCCGAACACTTTACCGACATATGTTATCCCGAGCGTCGCCCGAACATCAGATCCAAGCCGCCGAGGTCTTTCAAATCGTCGCGAGTGCGCAAGTCATCACAAAACGGGCGTTACCCACGGTGACGCTTTACTTCGCACTCCAGCCACCGTCGTCTAGTCTTAAGCTGGGCATCACTCCAGCAGATACGAAAACCTTATCGACCATAGCATGGTACCATGAACAGACCTCAGCGCGCGTTCGAAGTCGTTGTTGTGGCTTGCTTGAGGTCCGGCCTGCCTTTGGGATCCTGCCTTCTTACCAGGATGTAGAAGACCACCCTCGAGATATACCACCATTGGAGGACCATCCCCTCCACGATTATTTGGACTCCATGGTCACTTATTTACATCGCACCGTGGCGGAGTACTTGAATTCTGACGATATTGCTTTACACTTGCAGCAGTTGGTTAGCCCCACGTTTAATCCTTACGAAAATCTCATGGCTGCCTCTCTTTGTCGCTTAAAAACGTCCGCAGAGATCAGACTGAACGGCCACAAGATCCAAGATCACCTCGAGTACATGCTGCAACTCTATCGAGCGGCACCTGCGGAGTCGCGAGAACGGCTCAACGCCTACCTTGCCGCGCTCGACGGGACTATGACGTATTACGAACATGTGACATGGTTTCAAGAAGGCTTCCTGGGTGAAGGGCACAGACCACAAACCTTGCTCGAATTTGCCGCCCGAATAGGCTTCTATCAGTTCCTGAAATCCTCTCCTGAAATGGTGTCAGCAAGCGCTACCAGGTTGGTGGATCAGGCCCTCCAATCCTGGGGCGGCTCTAAGTCAGAGATTCAATTCGAGCATACTTGTTTTACCGTACCATCTCTCCAGGACCGGAGAGACACGTTGACCTTCCTCCTTCAACATGTAGTTACGCTCCAAGACCACCCGCTGGAACAAGCCCTCTTCGAGTCTACTCAGAAACTCGCCGTCAAACTAAAGAAATTGCATAATATCTTCGTCCCTATATTCCTGGTGGTGATAAAGTCGCCAGACATCTTCAAAAGTTATTCCACAAATCAGTGGCAGGCCATGGTTAAGTACCTAGTGAAAAGTAAGGATCCCGACAACGAGAGTCTAGCCCACAAAGTGTCTCATATTTTAACTCAACATCTTCGACGCGACTGCTCTGATTTGGATCGTAGACAAGGGCATGAATATAGTGGTCTTGTCCAAAAGGAGAGGGAAAGTAAGAACATTGGAAAGACTCGAGCGAACATGCGCTCAAGAGCAAAGCAATCTGGAAAGAGGAAAGAACATGAAGAACACAGGCTGAACGTGGCCAATGCCCAAAATGAAGAGGAGGAGGAGGAGGGAGAGGAGGAGTGGATCATGATATGAGAACAAGCATATTTCATGTCAGGAACTTGGCCTCTATGTTTTACTGTATACATCAACGCTTAATGTGGTCTTCTTTGTCTTTTTCTTACCGACACCATTATAGCCCCATCAATTTACATCCGAAAAAATGAAGAGCATCCCTATTCTAATTTCCTTGATAGTTCTACCAGTGCATAGCGTAAGACTGTATTGAGTCAAATCGCAATGTTGGACCACCGATTTGGAATATTATAACTGGTGTTCATTCAGGCATGTCAGGTCATCGCATATTAGCGCGGATTTTTAGACATAGTAAAAGCAGCTGGTGGCATATGCATACCGGAAGTAAACACTAGATACCGATTCGTTATACAGGCATTTGTCAAAAATCTCTGTACACTATACTAGTAGACACTAGATAGCGAGCTCTACTTCTGATTAAAATATCGATTAAATCAAATAACCTTTGAGTAGTTTCATTAATTGAGGCTTTCAGCGTACGTAGCATTTAGAAGAGCTATATAGCTCTTAATATATCTTTCAGTGCAGGAGACTGCGCAGACGTTATGCCTTAGGACATCGGCTAGCCAACATATAGAATGATGTGATGGTAAAACTACTGCATAACTCTGTATAGTCATGCCTCAGGAGCCTGTATACACAGTGTCAGACAGCTCCCGTCGCGTCAAGCATTTTCGATCTACGCGCAGGTCATGGGCGATTTGTGAGCATATGAACAATACAGTACTGTTGTGACCAGCTCCCTATATTGATTATGGTCAAGCGCTCCAAATGCCTCAAAACTTGATTGAAGAGGTTCGCGCAGCTAATATCCAGCAAGAAATCCCTCTGGTAGTCGTGTTCAGGGCTTGCAAAGATGGCGCTGCGCTTTTCGACTTCTTTTCTCGTTCTTCAAACTCGCTTATCAATGTAGTCATCAATCTCATGGGGAATTGACACCGTCTCTTTGAGCTTCCGGTCGCATATATGTCTCTAAAAAGCTTCAAAGTTCGCTGCGAGGAAGTCGTTTTCGGAGGTGACATTGACGTGAGCAGTCTCTCACTCATACGGACTTCTACGAGGGCGAGATTTTATTTCCCGTGCCGCATTTGGTAGGATTTGATTTGAAGAATCTGTGACAAAGCTAGGTTGGGTTTCATATAAGTACAAAAGTATAATACACTGTGCTCGTACGCAAAACACGCTACCTATCTGAACGGCCCTCCAAACACTCGGACCTCTTTTCCCCTCTTTTCCCGAATACTCTCCCTCTTTTCCCGAATACTCTCCCTCTTTTCCCGGATACTCTCCTTCTTTTCCCGAATACTCTCCTCAAACCATGCATCAAACCCTCTATGCACCAATTCCTCATCTACGTCCCCCTCGTTCACATCAAATTCACAATACTTCCCTTTTTCCAACCTTCCCCTCCAGAATTCGTTCAATCCCCCGTGACGTGAATACGGGTTTTGGTGCAGAAACCTTGTCCATCTCTTTACCGTTCTTATAGCAACCGCCGGTTCCACAGCAAACCACTCCTCGTGTACTTCGTTACATTTCGAATTTTCATTGTTCTCACAGTCCATCCTCCTCCGGAAATTGTTCAATTCTGCATGGCACAGCGCCTCGATCTTCCAGAGCATGTTCATGCGCATGGTACCACTGTGCGATACGTGGACAGCTTTGAGGTTAGTGATACCGCAATTCGCCTCTAAATTTTTGAGTCGACTTTTGACGTCCGATGATATGCCGATCTTAACCCATTTCTCGTTCCTATAGCGGGATGGTGAGAAGTTGGAGAAGAACTCGGGCGCTTGAAGGACGTATACGGCGCCTGTTCGCTCTTCTATGTCCCTTCTTAGGATGTCACGGATCATCGATGCAATCATTCCGGGCAGCTCGCGTTCGTAGGCACATGGTTTTGGAGTTCTTTTCTGTGCAGGTGATATGGCAGCTTTGCTGTGTTTTTCGCCTGGCGTCTCATCACGGAATGAGGTATTCTCGGAAAGCGGTGGATCCGTCTCCATAGTTAGGCTCTCGGGGATAGGCGAACTTCTCAAAGATTTAGACAAATCCTTGTGGAATGGGGTAGGGGATCCAAACAGAGTATTTTTTCTTCCATGCTCTGGTGCCACCGGCAGCTTCTCCGGAATCGGACACGGCGACCACGTTGCTTGAGGCTCAGATTCGGTTTTCAAGGCTGGCTTTGGCAATCCTTTGAACCATCGTTCAGTTTGTGGGGTTGAAACTGGACTTTGTTTGCCATTCTCCGTGACCTCTGAATCGGCGGCGAAGGATACTTTTGTGCCAGTTCCCCGTTTTAGTGCGTCCCATATGGTCTCGTATTTAGAATCCTCGGCCATCTGATTTGACTGGCCGAATAGGGAGAATTTCGATTTCGAACGAACCGGCAGCAACGACGGCGGGGGCGTGCCGGTACAGATGTCTCCACTTATAGGGATACAGCCCGGCCCCGGGGTAGGTGTAGGTGGTGCCACAGGAAGGTCATCTTCAGAGGGTTCGGCGATGCTGCCCAAGCTCGCTTGTGAAGTCCTGGGACGACTCGGAGTGTCCGAATCTACGTTCAGGAGAGATGGTACGTTGCCTTGAGCAGCCATGGAAGTTTTCTCGGGTACTTTGGTCGGGGCACTATTGGCCTGTTTAGGCGCCGACCGGCATCCAGGTGTCGAGGGTGGATAGATGCCGCGACCACTCTTACGAAGGGCGTCCCAGACTTCGCTCTGCACCTTTCTCGACGCGCCTTCCCAGAGCTTCTCGAAGTGGACTTTGTATGCCTCGTATCTTTTCCCTTCCCTTATAGGATCGTGGTCTCCGCAGAAAAACGTTCGTAGGACGGCGATGAAGTGTTCTTTTTTAACAGTATCCACCTCTCGCACAAGGTGCTCGCCAGCTTGACCGAAAATGTCACTATGGTCGTAGATAAAACCCTCGCAATCCTTCGTGCAGTATTTCTGGGTTTCATGATAGTAATAAAGACATACGAAACGCGTCTTTTCATCGTTGCTCAATAAGTGATCTCTGAGTTTGAACAGATCAGCAATCCGTTCCAATTTGGATAAATCTGGCATTGGAAGTATATCGAACATTGAGTGAAATTGGCGCTGAAGGATGGATACAGTGTGTTCGTCGGGTCGATGTAAGGCCTGAAACCACAAAAGACTGGAAAATAAATGATTCAAGTAAAAAAAATTGGTGCTCTACTGAAGGAATCGGCGCCTGAGGAGCTACTAATAACGTTTGAGATTCCAAAATTTATGCTGCAAATAATACGGAATGTACTAGCTCGGTTGACAAATTATTCAAGGAGACGGCTTCTTCGCCATTGTCGCCGACCTCCTGGCGATAGCATTGGGCCGCTTAACAACCTGCGGAAATAAATATTGCAATGGCCCCTTGCGTTTATGCATGGTTGCGGCGCAGCAGGTAGTGCGGCCCGAACTTTGCACAACATATTTGGGGGCCAAGCACTCGTGAGATTTTGAATCCCAAATGCTCTTGCAATCGAGCGGGAGATATTTAGCATCTGGGTTCCACAATTGAATTCATATTGATGCCAGCCATAGTCAGTTTAAACAACGTTGATACGTCAACCGTCTGTCTTCCGCATTCCCGCCCAAGGGCGCTTTTAGATCGTTACTTCCTCGGAATGGGGCCAAATACACCCTTCCACAAGGGGGGCCTCTTGGTTTAAGTCCAGCTAACTAGAAAAGTCTATTTAGCGCCTGTGATTTGCAAATTCCTTCAATTCTGCCCCCTTAGCCCTTGCAGCACGAATTTTAAATATGATCCGGTCAGCTTTAATGAAAGATCAGCACATCAAGAGTATTTTGAGAAGAGCGTAGAACGGTTGTGGTGCGAGAGTGCACGAGAGTATGCGATATTGTCCCGGCAGCCTGACACCACTATGGTCTGCTTTCAGCTTCCCACCTCCTTCCTAGAATCCTGAGCACTTCGGTACCTCGGCAGCTATTATTATAAGAATATACCTACAATAGCATGCCGCCCTTCGTGAAGCTGGTGAAGCTGCATGCATGCACCATGCAGGGGGATAAACTAGGCACAGGCACGGACCGACTCTGGTGTATACCAAAAGGGAAGGTACTGTCGGCTCTTGTCTCCGAAAACCAATATTCATTGCTGCAAAACATGAAACCGAACCACAAGAAACGTAATTATTTTACTTAATTTTTAATTTTTCTTATTTTTTTTTTTTTTCCCCTGGAGAAAAGCGGCATTCCCCAGCTGTGCTATAGAAGGGGTGGTGTACTCTAATGATAGCCTGTAAATACCGGAAAACCAGCACCGAAATATCACTCAATGCATGAAAAGGGTGAAAGGCGACAGTGCGTACTCATGTACTCAAACTGTGTGATGTTTGTCTGTGGATCTCGGTCGAGACACCAAAAAATGCATTATTAGAAGTCCGTACGGGCGCTTATAAGACAAGCGGATAGCCTATGATCGAAGAGCTACTCTTGTATTAATAGAGAGCGTCAAGGCATTGACCGGGGATTTCACTTGGCCTATAACGAGCTGCGGAGGATCGAAGTAGTTAAGAAATAGCAAAATTCTTTGAAATACTTGGTGGCGTTTTCCTGATTTCAAAAGCCGCCCGGTTGCCTCTCCAAAGCCAAGATCGTACCACTCCATGCTCTCCTACCCTCAAGAAAACCTCACGAATAGTCGTAATATGAAGAAGCATCCGACCTAACAGTTTAACTATGTACCCAAGATCTATATATGGCGCTTTCCACGGGTGACCGCGTCGCCTCGCTAAATTATAATTATACCACCCCATGTCCACCGAGCGCAAAGCTGAGGGCAAGTCTCAGACTCAACACTCTAACAAGATAGTAAAAGTAATATATAGTAGTTTTAGTTCCCGTTACTGCCTAACGGTCTGGGTTCAACCCTACTCTTCTTGGATCGACCCAATCTTCCCTGCAGTGCTCACCGCACCACCAGTATCTATTTGCTATGCAGTGGCGACATTCTAGCCAAAGTTTGCTCTTCATCTGCACCAGAAAAATGTTCTTCACAGGAGTGTGGCTAGAGCGAGTCGGCTGCGATACTTTGGAGATCTGCATTTGCAATCTCGGTATGCCCGCTATTACATTTCACAGCTGCCGCATCGCGACGTAGCCTAAAAATACCGTCGTGGTCGAGACCCAGTACCCGGCGACGGCAAAAGCTCCTTGCATATCGTTTCTTCGCACCGTCCACGACACGCCAAACACTAGGCTCCCAGCTATATAGACAAACAAAATCCTCCTTATTCGATCCCAATTCCAGCCCTCTTCAAAATGAATCCCCCACTCAGCCACGGGTCCATCGGGCTTTCTGACCAGCTCTCCGCGTAGCTTTTTTGGAAACTGTGCGAGTATCCAGGCCTGCTCTTCATCCTCGAGGCACTCGGGGTGGGAGAATAGGTGCATCAGCAGCTCGGAACCACTTGGAGGACACAAGCTGGGTGGGATAGGCGTGCATCGATATTCAGCGTTGGGTTCTGGTTCGACATTTCTAGGAGGCGGGAGGCAGATGCACCTCTGTACGCAATCAAGCTCGTGCTTGCGGATGTCGACGAACTTGCCAGAAACTAAATTGAACTTGGATGCTGTTAGCGGGAACATATACCCTGGCGAAGAAAAGGGTTGTAAGGCATGGTACCTTGACTAACTTAACGCTCTCTGGGGCTTGAAGAGATGTGAGGGAATAGAGCTTGCCGCGATGACGCATATAATCATCCCGTAAAAAAGAGAAGAGTTCTCTATCATTCTTCAATCCACAGATTTCCTCTTGGTAAAGGCTTGTACCAAACCTGCCGTCTTTCATGCAAATAAGGAGGTGTAGAGGATTGGGTTGTGGTCTGGATCCATTATCTCCAGAACTACTCTCCACTGCAGGCTCGTTGTGCAGGGGGAGTTGAGGGTAAGTCGATGATTTTTTACGCCCGGGGTAGAAGAGACTGAGTGCACTATTCATTAGAGCAGAAAAACGATTCCCTCCTTTCGAAACAGCACTGTTGTGGCCTGGGCGATTTCCAGGAGTCTTGCTAGGCGCATTAAGATGTTCTAGGCGCTTGCGGAGATCTTCCAGTGCTCCCGCTTCCAGTTCGGTGTAGTCGTCGTAGAGTTGTTTACCGCAGCACTAGTGAGAATGTCATTATCCGTACAAACGATAGCGACGTTTATTCGCTTACACATTTCCACCGAACACGCCGTTTCCCGGGTTCAAGAGGCCGTTCTACAAACTTGAGCATAGCAATAAGCCCCATAATTGACAGATCCTTGCCTTTACTGTGGCACGCCGCAGCAGATGGTGTAGGATCACTCTCCTCTTGAGGCTGGACTATTCGCTGCCGACTTTGCGGAGGACTAACGAACTTTTCGAAATTCGTCTTCAGTTTTCCAAAAGCAGCGCCATTTGTTAAGAAGTCAGTGACTGATATAAGGTGTTTGAGGTTGCCTTCCTGGAAGTTCCCTGGCTGTTCTTCATCCGCACTGTCCTCAACGGCTGATGTGATCTGAGAACGCCTATTGACCGATGGTACTGTATACCGTTCCAGGATCAACTCGCGACCACCTTTGCTTTCCATTGCACAAACCGCGCGGCCAAATATTGCTGACCCTCTTCAGCTTCCTCTTTAAGCTCCTTAGAATAAGTCCTGAGAAGTCTGCGGAAGTTACAACAGAAACGTTCCGCACCAATAGTTTCACTCTGAACAGCCCCCATGAATAGCGGGTTCAAGAACTTGTCCTTACAGAGAATATCCACGAACTGCTGAGTGGCCGAGGCTATTTCTGCCTCCGAATACTGTGTGTCTGTGGGAATTACAGAGGGATCAGTTGCCGCGGAGAAGGTGGAAGGAGCGGCAGAAGAAGTAAACGAGGCAATATCATCGTCTGCGGAAACTGCATCCCACCTGGAAGTGTTTACAACTTCCGGATCCCAGCGTTCTTCAGAACCTGATGCACCGGATGTAGTGCACCTCTCAAGATCTTCGTCGAAATCTTCATCAAAACTTCCACCGACGGTAGTACCACCGTGAATTTCATTCCTGCTAATAAGCAGCGGCTCTTTAGAATATACCTGATCAAGGTGCGCCAAAGTTCCGTAAGGAGTATCATAAACCTGATTATACTCGTCAACCTTTGCCTGCGCATCCCCAGTATACTCCTTTTCATTGTCGACAGCGAATGCGTGTCTCGGCTGCTTAATGTGTTCGTTAAAGTGGCCAGCTTTTAAGTCCGCATATGCATTTGGCATAGTGTGCGGTTGCTGTGGTCGATATAGAAAGCATAATCACTCTCGCTGTCATCCGATTCGACAGGGGACGTCCCGACACTGACAGCGATAGCACGATCGATTTGGAGGAAATGCCTTATCTGTTCGATATCCTCGCTGAAATGGATGGCCTGGCCGGGTATTGGAGTTTCTGACGCACTAGATGGCTTTCGATGGGATGAGTGTCGAAGTGCAGGCTTCACCAGCTCACCAGACTTTTTCCGGAGTAGCGGCGATCTTGGTTTCCACCACTCGTCCTCGGAATCGCTGTCTTCGTGCGAACTAAAAAAAAAAGGAATCCACGGGGTTTGCGGGCGTGTCTGCGGCGCCATCGCTGTTAGGCGAATGTTCCCTTTTCGCGTTGATGTGCTGGAGTGCCTCCTGGAGTTCAGTTGTCTCGATGTTCCGCCCCGGTTTTTGGTCGTCCGAGTAATCAGCCGTCGAGATGCCAGGTGCAGATAGTCCATGCCTGTGATGGGCTTCGGTGGCCGGGGTTCCGCTGCCGTCCAGCTGACTATTTGCGGCGTTGTTGTTCGCGAAGGTCGAGCGGTGCCTGTTGAGGTAGGGTGCGGAGCGCGGAAGCGGCCTGTGCTCGCTGGAAGAACGGTTGCGACCGAGAGTTGGGCCGGTCGGCTTGGAGGTTGCCGGCGACGGCTGGGTGGGCGGTGTATAAGGCATTCGTTCGAAGGGGTGTGTACCATAAAATTTAAATAGTCACAATCAGGGAACTATTCCAGCTATGAATAGGACGGAGCATAAAAACGACGTGCTGCTACTATTCACGATGGGGCTCGAGTGGTGAGAGAGAAGATATGCGCGGGATGCGCGGCATCATATCCTCAGTATGAATGCCTTAGGCATCTCCCATGTTAAACTACAAACCCTCGCTCCATTCATACCATAATAAGCGGCTTTATCACGTATGCGCGTCTGACATCCTACATGCAAAAGTCTCAATGCATTACACTAGGTTGAAATGACATTTTGCGGTTGACACGCGCCACGCCCTCTTTTATGAGGCTCGGGCCGTTGCCTTCGCAGTCATGCCGTGATGTGAGCCTCAGGCAATGACTGCAGCCAACGACCTTCTTACGTTTCAAGGTATTCGGGACCAAATACCATTTTATATTACCTTTTGGTGTTATTCCGCGAGTTCGACGACGCGATGGCTGCTACTCATTCGATGACATTTTGCGGTGGTACCGGCACGCGGAGCCGTGCACCAAGACTTGGGAACCACAACACAGTTGTTGGAAGTTGAGCTACTTCATCGCTCTCCATCAACCGTCAATGGAAGCTCATCTGTCCCGCGAGCATGTTGCAAAATGCGCTCTTCTGCGACCAGCCCATTATGAACGGTGTCTGATCGGAAAGCACCGGGCCTCGTTAATCTAATGGGTCCGATATTTCTGCAAAACGCACCCGGATGATCACTGTCAACAAACACTACCGAGTACATGTGCTTTCTTATCATCACTATAACATGGCCGGACATTTGCTCTATCACATAAAATATTTCGTTTTTTCTTGAGTAGTAACGTAGACTCGAGACTGCAGAGAACGCAGGCGCGAAGAGCGAGTAAGTAGGAAGCTTGGATTGGTGAGCACAGCACTAAATAAATTTCAGAAAGAGTGGAAAAACGGGTCAGAGAAGTATGCAACCGCAAGCCGCGCTAGTGACGGATTGCAATTGGGATCAACCAGGCCAATGTCGACCAATTTCGAGTATGGTTACGTACGGCGTAGGCAACAAAGGGTGGACAGAAGAGGTGAAAGGAAAGTATTGTAGAGCTTGCCAACGAAACCATGTGTTATTGCATTTACCAGTCCAAGCCTTCCTGTACGCTGTCGGCACGCCTGTGCATCGTCTTTCGACCAGTCTTTGCCAACATATCGAGCTCGTTACACACTTTGAAGTCAGCTAGGGTTTGTCTTCAGTTGCGGTGAAGGAATAAGACGTACGCTTTTCAGCCTTACAAAAGCTTTCACTATTGCCACCATCGCGTTTTCCGGGGTAGATCGCTTGTCCAGTTTGTCGCTCGAGTTGAAGATGAGCTTTCAGAAGGGGAAGGTGATCTGGCACTCCTTCAAACCGAATGAACTTGGTTGCAGCATAATGAGCCTCGAGAGCTTTGACTTTCAAAGTGAAGAAGTCCTTGAGAGTTTTCTCATCAGTGTGAGAGAGTCGTTTGCCATCGTTGGAATAGATGTCGCACTTGATAATGGTCTGCGAAGCCGACACCGGCAGACCAGTAATGGTTGCCCAGATGTTCCACTCGGAGAATGCAAAAACAATGGTTGCATGAGCATGGAACCACATTTGACAGTGCTCTGGTTCAAGACCAGGACGACGGAACACAGAGAGAAGAATTTCCATGACTGACGTCCTGGAGGAAGACAAGCTCGGTGTGCCGACCACGGCGCGACCGCGTGCTCCTGATAAGGTAAACGTTAACATTCATTATATCCAATTTGGGGTTGTAACGTACCTATGGTCTTCCAATTGAAAGCCCCGTTTATCTCCCACCCTGTGAGCCACTTACTATTGGACGAGATACCGTGTTCAGCCGAGAAGTGCATAAGATTTTTGAGATCGGGTGCATGGACATTATCGCTGGCATCAAGATTGATATGAATGAATCCGGTGCGATCGGTGCACGTGTGGATCCTGAACAAACCGTTTTGGGTTTTGTCGAAGCCCTCGATGCCATCAAACTGAGGAGCTTTTATAAGACTGCCTTTAGTATCGTAGGACCAACCATGGTAGCGGCATCCAAGGACAAGGGAAGAGCCGGCCGGCTTTTTCGTTATCGTGTAAGCTCTGTGACGGCAGACGTTGTGGAAGGCGCGGACAATACGATCTTTACCCAACATGATCAGGATCGGAAAGCCGGCTATGTCTAGAGAAATATAATCGCCCGGCTTTTTGAAACGGCTGAGATGAACAATGGAAACCCATGTCTTTAAATATTAGCGGGAGCGATGGGGAGAGTCGTTAGAACGTGCCTTGCTGAAGATTGCTCGTCGTTCGAGCGAGTAGAGGTGGTTGGAAGTCCACCATCCATCGAGGAGGTCTGGTTCTTTGAAGACCTCTGCCTGAGGTGCACTGTGGAAGTCCATAATCGTTAGTTAGGCGAATGTTTCCAGCAGCATTAATTCCGTGGTACTTTTTGCCACAAGGCGTGATAACAACCTTTGAAGCCGGCAAATCTGAGCACTATGAGGGGCAAAGTTGCTAGGCAAAATAAAATTGCACGCTATTATTTCCCAGAAGCATCCTACAAGCCATAGATGTGGGGGATTCGTGACAACTCATACTGGGTTACCGAACCATTGGATCTGACCACGTCGGTGTAGTCACTGGGTTGAACCCGTTTTAGTATTGGTTGAGAATGCGAAATGTGCACGTCATAGCAGGTTCACAGAACGGATAGTCTCGAATGATAATCTCGTTCTTATAGCTAGAACATTTTGTGGAGAGTGGCGTCTGCCCGTTTGGGCTAACATTTCCCGTCCAAACGTGTGATTGGTTGTAAAGAATGGATCCATGCATGCCAAAGAGAACAACAAGACAAAAAGCGACAAGCACCACAAGAAATAGGAGAGATGAGCTGGCAAGAAAAGCTTACGAAGAGTTGCATATGGCGATCAGCATCTGCGCCATTATCGGGAGTCGCCGGGGGGCGGTAGTTAGCGCCATCGCATTACAAGGTGCTGGTATCCACTAACTGCGACGTCATTGTCGCGTCGATATGCTTATTCGCGCTACAATTGACGGCCTTTGGTGCGGTTTCCTTGTCGTGCTGAGCGCAAACGAGATCTAAGACTCGCTGTTGGTAATCTGTGTATGTCAATACTGGATCACGTGGAGCAAGTGATTGACCACTCACAAACAACACCAGACTCCTTCAGCGGATTCAGAATGCCCTCGGAGTAGATGCCCTTCTCTAGGTTCTCTTGTGCTTTTTCGCAAAGCTCGTAATCCTCTATTGCGACTTGCCGTACAAACTTGAAGTACTCTTCAAACTTGTCACCGGTTTCTAGATGGTAGTAGTCAAATTCCATGCGTGTTACGCCAGGTTTGTCGGTAGGGCAGACGCGGAAAGAAGACATGCCTCCACCGTACACGTTCAGGGTACAATTCGGGAAGAAGTACAGGAACAGTCCGTCATCGGCTTTGTTCGGGTCTGCAACGTGCTGGGAGAAGTTCTTATGGTTGTAAACCGTGTAGAACGTTGGCGGATAGTAAACGCTGAACGACGGATGCGTATATTGGCAATGCAGGCACTCTTGGTAACCGTCAACCCTTCAGACGTAAGTAACCGACCTTGTGGATTGTGCGTCAGTACTTGCATGGTCTTCCAGTTAAATTTCCCCTCGTACTTGATGCTGCGTCGATACGGCAGTTTTGTAAAATCCACCGTGTCAATCAAAGGCTTCAGATCCGGAAAGAACTCTTCAAATGACGGAGCGTCATCACAAAGGGTAGAAAACAGCAAACCTGTCTCTGTGATATGAGACCTGACTTCGTGTCCCTTTTATCCAGTCAATGCGGGTTACATGATCTCTACGGTAGACTTACTGTTTTGCTGTTGATGACCTTCACGTCTCGCAAATCATCCGACACTCGGACAACTGCTAAGTGCACTTGTGCGACTTCATAGTCTACTTTTCCACCCGGCTGATGAAATCTGGTCAAAGGTCCAAGAAGGTACCATGACTGTTTTCATTAGCATGATCAATCCCTATTTGCAAAAGTCGTCAACAGACCTTGAAGAAAACCGCACGCCGCTCAAGCTGGTATAGTGGTTGGTTATAGTACCACGAGGCCGGAAGAGTTCTAGTCAAAGGAGCCATGTCCGCTAGGTACGGAAGACGGGGTTTCTCGAACTTGTAATTCTTTATAGCGCTCGAGCTTAGTAAATGAAGAGACCAGCACTCTATGATGAGTTAGGGAACGCTATTGAAGCGTCCGTAATAGGAAAAAGTTCCCAACCGTGCTACGTATCAACAGCACAGGTGTGAGCGCATGTGGTCGTGCGGGGACGGTGGCCGTGTGTCTACCAATCGCAGCCTAGAATAACACATCTTGCATGCACGATCGCGCACTAATCATTGAAGTAAGGCATCTCGCTCAGTATTGACGTGTTCCTTCTTTGCTATCGTGGTTGAGCGAGGCCTGGTGGCCTTGAATGACTGGATGTACTGTGGGAGCTTGCCTAGAGACCAAGAATATAGCGTGCACATCGAAGCGAGTTTTTGTGAGCGCTTAAAGCCGTCCCCCTTCTCATAGTGGCCGCTGAGAATGGTGGGCGACTGATGGATGCAGAAGAGGAAAGACGTGTCAAGGTGGAAGTTTCGGGCTGCGGCCCGGCGCTTATGTAAACATTAGCGCATGGGTAGTTATCGCGATCTTTCGATTACGCATGCGCTACCTGCTTTCTATCTTCAATTCTCGCCATTCATTTTCGCATGGCTGCATGTCGCGTTTGTCTTTGCTAAGTTGCCCTGGAGCAAGCGCGACCACATCATCTCATGAGATTTCGGAACGCGAGTGCATCCTTCCGCCTTGTGTAGGAGGATTTATATTGTACAGTCGCCCTCACCCGTTACTTCCGGATAGATGCCTCCAACTGCAGGACGCCTCGAGAGTTCCAGGTGGCCGGAATCTACCAGTCCTCGATCGTCCGCTCACGTGGGCGGAAATCCAGCGCTATTCAATACTTTTCTGTCGAAAAACGGCGCTCTTCATTCATGACTTTATTCTCAAATTTCCTGCGCTCGTTTGAGCACATTACTCATGCACGTTTCCCCACTTCGGCTCTTTTCCGGCTGGACCGATGCCGATCCTGGACAGTGGCACTCAACACACAAGCCAAAACCTGGAGAGACGGATATTGCTCTCATTAGGTAACGAAATGGAGTTAGCTTGATTGGATGAAACGTCTCAGCGAGTACGCTTGATAGATGGCCGCGGCGGCGAAATTGAACGGCATGCTTGGCTTCGGCTCGGCTACGGGTCTAATGAAACGTGCTCAGTATTCCCATATTGCCTTTAAGAGACGAGAAGTATGGTCTGATACATAAGTGTGTGGCCATCAACACGAGTTTTCCCTTCATGCTCTGTGACATCTGATCCTCCAATATGACTTTCAACGCGAACGAGCACCAGCTCGTTGCCCCCCGACACATCCAGGATCACACCGACGCCACTTCTGAAATCTACTACTGGGGATATGCGTCGCGAGTATTTCCTTGCACAAATGACAAAGGATCATGCGAATATTTGGATGCCGTGTACTGGATGCATACGGTGTCGATGCTCTATACCTTCATCATGTGGGCTGTCATCGGAGGAATACTGCTCTTCTTCGTTCTAGGAAGGCTCTTCAGACCGCACCGGAAGAACGTGGAAGATGCAAAGCAATCATTCTTGTATCGGAGTTGCAGATCTGTATCATCAGCAGGCCGAAGATATCTGCTTCCGGAGAGCTTCCCCAAGGTCTTTCCCAACACTACGAGGTTGCAGGTGCTCATTCTTGCTATCATCATCGTCTACCTCACCATTTTCTCGTAAGCTCGGACCTATCTGTTCTCCAAGGCTTTTGCTAATTGCGATAGATTTGTCGGTATTGTCTACAAGACATGGGTTACCCCCGTGAAGAAGAGCGATAAGTTTAACACCAGAACGGGTCTCGGCGGCTTCAGCGACCGCATCGGTGCTCTCGCATACGCTCTTACACCACTTACGATCGGTCTTTGCAGCCGTGACTCCGTCCTCAGCTTGCTAACAGGCATCCCTTATCAGCACTTCAACTTCCTACACAGATGGACCGGGCGCATCATCTTAGTCCAGTCCTTTATTCACACGATTGGCTGGACCATCATCGAGGGTAAACTGTACCAGCCGCAACCCACTGTGTATACCGAGTTCATCAAGCAGACGTACATGATCTGGGGCATCGTCGCTCAGGGCTTCATCACTTTCCTCTTCGTGTTCAGCCTGCGGCCGGTCATTCGCTGGACCGGTTACGAATTCTTCAAGAAGAGCCATCTCATCATCGCTGGGCTATACCTAGGGGCATGCTGGGGGCACTGGAGTAAGCTAGCTTGCTGGATGATCGCCTCTCTTGGTCTTCTTGGGATCGATCTCGGCATGCGCATCCTACGCCTATGCCTGATCCATTTCGGTTACAAAGACGGCAATAAGGGCCTCGGTTTTCGCACAATCAAGTCAAAGGTGGAGACGTTCAAGGACCCCTCGGGCACCATCGTTCGAATGTCCTTCACACACAACCACGAGCCGTGGAAGATCGGTCAGCACTTCTATCTCACGTTCCCAGCACTCAGTGTGTGGCAAGGGCATCCCTTCACGCCAGCATCTACACCCCCTACATCTCTTGTTCCGCCAACGCATACTTACATTATCCGTGCCCGTAACGGCGAGACTGGAAAACTTAGCGCCCTTGCTGAGCCTGCTTCTCACGATAAGGACAACCATTTCGAAACTCCGGTCGTTATGATCGGCCCTTACGGTAGATCTATAGTTAGCAAAGAAGCCACCAACATCCTTGCCATCGCCGGTGGAACCGGAATATCGTTTACGCTTCCTACTGTTACAGCCGCTCTAATGGATCCGTCCTCGCCCGCTCAAAACATCGAAATGATCTGGATCATCCGCCACGTTGACAACCTCGCCTGGATTGGCCCTGAACTTGCAGCGCTAAAAGCACAACTCGACAGCTCATCCACAACCACCAAATATCTTGAGGAAGTCAAAACAACAGGAACGGTCTCCGTACGATCATCAAAACGCTTTCGAATCCGCATCTTCGTAACCCGCGCCCCAGAAACAAGAACACACGTCCACCCAGTCACCGTTTCAAGCGCAGAAAAGGACCTAGAAATCTCCTCGGCCTCTTCAACAGCTTCAACACCGACGCACTCCCATGAGATCCAGCATCTGATCGCACCCCACCCCGACTTCAGCATCACCTATCTCGACCACGCGCGTCCGAGCGTCGAGACCATGTTGGGTGCCTTCATGGAGGAGACGGTGGAGCGCGGGCGCACGCAAGTTGTTGGATCTGGGCCTGCGGCACTGGGAACGGATATCAGAGCTGCGGTTGCGGGGAGGAATGTTGCGGGTGGTGTGTGGAAGGGCGATGAGAGAGGTGATGTTGAGTGTGTTTGGGATGATCGGATGGGGTGAGGTGGGATATGGTAGTTGTAGCATTACGTGATTATACCCCTTCATAGAAATACACTGTACTGCATTATCCCCTTCCTTATGCGTCTCGTAATCATGTCTTGGTATGGGAGCTTCAATCATGGATGAACTAAAACTACAAGATGATTATCCATTTACCGGGCCTACCAGCCACCTGCGCAACAAGACATCCCAAGCAACAGTTGTTTGTCCGAAGGAGATAATTTCGAGGCTCGGCTACGAAGCTATGAATCCATGCTACAAGTGCTCGCCACCGCACTCCAGAGTTCTTTGTGAGGCATCTAACGATCCGCGTCCGGTCGTCCTCAAGCCACACTATATTATCGGGAAATGCGGTCACGGCTTCGCAGTCCATAGGAAATTTAAATGGAGTGCCACTGTGGTGTAGGCATGGCATGCTTGGTATCGCTCTCCAGAGACATCGGTGCAAAGTGCGGTATCCGACTCGTAGTGTGAGGGGCAACCATTCCGTACCGGAATCTCCACCACCGGTAGAAGTGCCGTCCCCTCCTTGAATAGACAACGCGCCGGACTTGTCCGCACGCTCCGATCTAACGGTACGACACATCTGAAGAGATCGTTCTCCTGGCTAAACAAGGTCTTGCCGCGAATGATCTTGAACTTGGAAGGGAAAGGAGGAGTGAGAATTACTCCCCCCCCATAGATCTTGCCCTGCAGTATATTATTCCTAGAAGGAACGCCTGCATCCCCACCTAACAAACAGCCGATACGGACGTTGTTTCGGTAGGGCACTCCGTGTATGAGCCTCATTTCTTTTTCCCGCGTGAGCAGTTGCTGCAGGACGATGCGGGACCGGGGCGGCACCTATCAAGGATTAACAACAAGCCGTAAAGCTGCCGTAAAGCCGCCGTAAAAGCGTAGGAAAAGGTCACTTACTCGACATAGCCGAATTTTGCCGCCAATCCCGATCTTCGGTCCGCTTTCCGTCGTTGGCGCCAGTATTGTGACACGAAGCATTCCCAAGGGGACTCGCACATCGTCGTTCAGGGCACGTATGGTCGGAATACGGACAGGCCTACGTCCGGAACCCACCACCGTTTCGACGACCAGTTTCATCGCTTGAGGCGTGATTTTGAGGACCTTCGTGACGCTGCGCTGAATGGCCGTATCGCCGGTCAGTTATTTCAGACATCCGCTCAGCGCGCCGAGACGGCCGCTGGTCGTGGTCCTGCGTCGTTGCTCTACTGGGACAGCTGCTGGGTCTTCAGGGTTGAAAGCTGTGAGATAGACACTCCAGCCATGACTCGTGAAAAAGGAGATGCTTTCTAATTCTTGGATGGGATTGGCCCCGGGGTGAAGAAGAAGTAGGAGCATTTCAAACATGGCGCCTTCTGTGATGGAAAGCGGAGCACAACCATCCCAATTACTTAGACTTTCCTTGAAAGGATGCATATCAAGCCTAAAATGACTTCCAAGGGTAATGTCCGCAACTGAAGGCAGATCATGTACAAATGCGAGGCACAGAAGCGGTGCTATTAACGCAAGGGCACCATTGAGGAGGTGATTCCACGTAATTCCCACGTTACCTCCGGATAGCTGGGACTCAGATAGGGTGCTGACCGATACCGGTACCTCGGCCTCTATGCTTCTGTCCCACAGGCCGCGGTAGGCATTCATGTACCGTAGGACCGAGGATTCCGAAATGTTGCAATCGAAGAAAATTTTGGCAGCTTCCATCAGGCGTACAATGGACCCTCTATCTGGCTCCGAAAACACGAACCGTTCATCTCCAGAATCTAGCGCGGCGTGTACGAGTCGACAAAATGCTACTGTGATAGTAATTAAATCCTGAAGGATGACTGTTCCGGTGGTGTATTCGTAACAGTGGCGATGAAGTACTGATTTTCCATACCCACGCAACGGTATTTTGTAGGTGGCGCGAAGGAGCAAATTCGGGTCATCGCTAGAATCGACTTTGAACACGATATCGTTCGACTCGCCAGAAGAATCATACAGAGCCACTGTTGAGGTTGGGTAATGCTCAAGCTCAACAAGTAGCTGTTCTTTCCCGTTAACGTTCTTGACTCTGATTGTAAGCTCCAGTATATGGTGTGCTCAAGCAACGATCCAGGCAACGCTCCTACTAGTTTTAAGGCGGATCATTCTATCGAGAGGGAGTGCCTGGACAAGTTGCAGCATGTCCACTAGAGCCTCAAGTATAGGGCCGTCGCAGGCACGACTGGTAGAAGGAGGATCTTCACCGAGAGTCCAGTTTATCCCTAGTAGCAATGCCTTCCAGTCGAACATAGAAACCTGTTCTTCTATAGCAGTTAGAGTACCGGAAACGCCTCTTTGGTCTGGTGGCGAAACATAGTTCTCGGGAAACTGTTCGTATCTCGTTTCTAGCATGTCGGCAAAACACTTTGCAAGTCTGTATGTCTCGCACACGAACGTCAAAAGCGATACTTGCACCAGCGCAGCAAAGTAAGGAGCTCCAGGTTCTTGTAACGCACGGCGAACTGTAGCTTCCGGCCCACCGAGAATATGTATATCATGAGACAATGACGTGTCGCTCCCTTTGGACACCACAGTACGAAAGCTTGATGCCATCTGTCAGTCAACACGCGATCTTCCAAACAACTGAGCTAGATTTTCCTCGATAAGAATATCTGATCCTGAAATGCGTAGCTCTCTTGCCAGCGCCATAACTGCATTCTGAGCAGCATTTCCGATCAGACTCAAGGGAATGAGTCGAGTGAGCTCGTGAGTCAGCCCAAACTGAGTACTAATAGGCATGTCTGGTGTGCGGTAGTAGTAAACTCGGACGGTAGGAAGACAAGGTTCTCAAACAATTTTTTGCTGTTCTCGGGAAATGAAAATTCAGACATTCGAAGGGAGAAAGGACCCGTCAGGCTGAAAAGTGATTCCTGACCTACCCGCGATTACATGTTCTGACCTCCTAAGACTGACCGGTCAGATCGGCAAAAATGGGGGCGAAGTGCATAAGCTTTAAATAACCTCCAGTTAGTATTATGATTAAAGACTATCCGGATGCGTGGTATATGGAAAAACTATACGGGCTTAAAGTTTTCTCCAGATAGAAGACTGGTGTACACAAACTTATCCTTTAGCACTGTACGTGAGCCGTGGGCAACGACCGCAACCGCCCTTCGGTTTCAACAGTCTTTCTGCGTGTCAACTTATTCGGGACAAAATACGTTTTTGCGAACCTTTTGGAGTTATTCCGTGAGTTTGACGACGCGATGGCTGCCACTCATTCGATGTATATGCATGCACGTTACGAACGCCTCCATCTACCAACGCTGCTACACAAATAATGAAACAGAAGAACGTAAATGTAAATGCTATAGCTTATATGTACACATGCAAGCACGCAAAAACGTGCCTGTGGTCCCGCATCGAGCTATATCACCAATGCAAAAAGACGATGCTGCATAATAGTGTCATCCCACCCGTCCATCAGGGAAATGCAACGTACACCCCTAAGGCCATTTTAATACTCCCAACGCCGTCCCCTCCTAACGCCACGCCTCCTTATCTAAAATATACAGAGAGTTAAAATAATGCTCGTCACGTCGTCCCCTCATCCATTGTATCCGTCTCAGCCGGTTTCTCCTGCTTCTCTTGAATAAGATCGACCTGCTTGACGGGATGCAAAAGCATAGCAGGCAAGCACATTCGACCCTCACCCGCCAACTCTTCCTGCTCACCACCATCATTATCAACCTTATACCCGAGCCACCTCTTCCACAAATTCGGTGCATGGCCAGCATGATAGTACCACGTCGTACCCAGAAAATTGTGCTGTCTTTCATCTGAAAAGACGGAGAGACGTGCACCGCCGCTAGCGCCGTTGCGGCCGTTGTTGAAGATGGCGGCGAGGTATTGCACGGGCCATTTTCGATCGATGAAAACGGGGTGAGGGGCGTAGACGGCTTTTAGGCCGTGGTGGAGGGCGCAGGATCCGGGCCACATTTCGGAGAACATGGTGTGCCGCTTGAGTGATTGCTCGCGGTGCATGGTTTCAAGGAGGCGGCGGGAGAGGCGACCAGAGGTATTGATGGCTGTGCGGCGAGGTGGAAGACCGTTGGTACGGTTGTAGCCTGTGACGTCTTCACCGAGAATCCAGTTGGTGTGGTCGGGATCGAAAAGCGGGTTGAGGACAATCAGATCGGCAGGCTCACCCACGCCCCACTGGTCTTTTAGGGGTCTGTCTTTGTCTTCCACCATGCTCCTCGGTGGTTTCACAGCATCATCGATCTCGATGTCTGGGTAGTCTAGCGGAAGTTCAGGACCCCAGACGGGCTTTTCAGGCTTCTGGGTTTCCGGCTGGGGCATATGTGGATTTGGAGGAAGGTGGGAAGACCAGCGGTTGGCTTTGCTGTTGGTGCCGTGCTCAGTCTGGACGCGTACCATCTGAGAGAAGTCCTCCCAAGACCCATGCACGGCCGGGACGTAGAAGCGAGAGTTACGTTCCCACAGGCCTCTGCGTGGTTGTTTATCGGCCCATTGGCTGATCTGGCTGAATAAATGGTAATAGTGGCCGGTGTAGCGAACGTCCATCTCCCAATGCCAGAAGTGATCGAACTCGGGGTGTTGATGCGCGAAGTATGTGACTGGCATGTAGGCGGAGCGGTAGTTGCCATGAACGGGAAGATCGCGGTACATGGAGTCGTCTAAGCCACCGTAGATAAGGCCCATCTGACGTTCTGACCACAGCGTACCCATGCCTGCAAATTCTGTAGGAAGGGCGTTGTCCAGTACCTCTTGGTAGGTCTTTTCATCAGCCCAGATTTGCTTGTTGTCATCTTTGACGTGTATCAGAAAATGGACCTGGTATTCTCCGCCAGATGCGATACTGAGCTCGGAGATGAGAGAGCGCAAGTACATGATGTCTTCGTCGTCATACTCGTAATCCGACCACGTCCGAAGCAGGACAGCAGTGCGCGGTAAGATCTTGTTATGCTTCGCCTTTGGTTGTGCGCGGACAGTGCCATTAGTGTACACCTTTTTGTCTTTGCTGAAGTCCATCGTCTCCGAATCTGGCCCCTTCGTGGCCATGGTTTGGAAGAAGTAATTGCGACCGGCTGGAACGGCTTTGAAGCGGCCCCTGTTCTTCTCCAGACAGCGTTCCAGGACCTCACCCCACTTCACTTCACGAAAGTCAACTTCCGGGGTTTCTTTCCAGACTTTTTCACTGCCCTCCCTGTCGCCCTCCATGGCAGCGCCAGTACCTCCGCGCCGCTTGGAGTATCCAAGACCATATGGGCCCAATCGACCGAACCGCTCGAAACACACATCCTTCCGCAGCCCAAACAGATCGTAAGACCCCATTACATTATCCGGCGTCCCTTTCGTGACGCCCTCGTATGCTCGTAGTGGCGGAATCTCGATCGTGTCGTTCGCATCTAGATAGCACTTCTCCACCGGCCCAAATTCTTCGACATATTTCAAGCTAGTATAGTCTGGGTACGGGCTGAATGTCACCGAGTCAGGTAGGTTCCCACCCTCCATGCGCTTCTCCTTGGGCGTGCTCTCCTTGACCTCTCCCGCAGGCATCTCCGGATCTATATCGTCCTTAGTCGGGTACTCCGGCACGTTCTCCTTCCGGCTTATCAACGTCCGGATACCGCCGTGGTATCTCTTCAAGAACGGAAAGCTCTCCCATACCGCAGGCGGCGGAGGCGAGCGATGTAGACCCAGCTCCGCGTACCGTATTGATGCCCAGCTCCGATTGAGCAAAAAGTACATAAACAGAAGCAGTGTTGCTGCTATCGTAAAGCCAAAGTAGCGTGTGAAGGCTCGTGGGTTCTTGTAGCTGTAGGCGCTGACCGTCGGCCGTGATATCGGGCGCTTGCGGGGTTCGTGTACACCTGATGATGTGCGCGACGAGTAGGGTGAGGTCGTTGCCGAGGAGGCATAACTGTCATCGTCGTCGTCATCGCTATTGTAGTGCTTCTCGTCGTACTCGGCGTCTTCGACATCGTATGCAGGGACTTTGTTGTAAGGATTCAACTTCCGCTTCGCCACCTGAAGCGGGCGGAAGCCCAGCATTGCTTCAGAGTATTGGAAAGTCACACTATTTGTTCGGCAATGCGGTTCGGTGGTCTTTCGGTCGCAAATGGGAGCAAGGAATGCGGCGGCGGAATGACGAAGGCAGCGGTGCGGTCTCGAAAAACAAGCCTGTAGGTATTACGGTAGTAAAGAGAGACGAAGAGCTCGTAACAATGCCGTGGGGTGAAAGATAGCGCGGCGTTGAGCGCATAGTTCCTCGAGGGAAAGTGGAGCTCGATTGCTGGACGCGCCAAGCAAGCCGAACCAAACAACGCCGCCGTTGCCCAGGCAGCGCTTCCACCGCCAGCTCCACCGCGGAACATCATCCACCAACCAATGCTTTTTCACCACAACCCCCGCTGCTTTCTTGCTCGCCATAGACCGCATGCCTATGGGAGCTTGGTACTGAGTGTTTTTATCACAGGTCTCTTTTATTCCGGCTATTGTACCTATCATTAAATGAGTAACGTGACGACAGAACATGTAAATTGTGCATCAAGGAACTCGTTAACAATGATATCCGCATAATCACTATCCTTTGAGAGTACAAGAGTGTCAGCCTTCGACTCAACAATAGCCGTATGGCTGGTTTAAGAGAGACGTAAGAAAGTCCATTAACGTTATATCTTAACACAGGTTAACGGAAAATGCTGCCGAATCTAGGAGTTACTGGACAAGGCATTTGGGCGAAAGCCGTCTAATGCAAGATCAAATGCCTGACCCTGACTAGCAATGGTGGTTTTTTGCTCAAGCCGCTTCATGCTTGTTATAACTGCAATCGTAACCCCACAGACAGCGGAGAGATACCGGCGTGGCAAAAATGCTTATCGACAGTATCGAGCGAAAGTTTCCGATTCAAAGTGGCTCGCGCGCTAGTGTCTTTGGATGGAAAGAGCTAAGGTGGGGAGAGGGGATTGCTGTAGCTACGCAATATTAACCTTGGTCGTAAGAGCGGTTTCGCAGATACTAGCATGTGTAGAGAGCATGACAGAAAAAGAATGTTACCTTGTTTCTGGTGCAATGTTTTAAATTTCCAACGCGTTAGTGTACTGTAGGAAAGCAGGAATAATACTGACAGAGAAACACATCTGGCTGCTGAGTCTGCACGGTAGCACTAATTCAGCGTTCAGTCTATCCTAGCCTTTGTAATCAGACAAAAATTTCATATTGCCCAACTTAAACGCCTATCATCGCTTAGAAAGGAGACTCCCACTATGTAAATGCAAACCAAACTGGTGCGCTGACGGATATGGCACGAGACTAAAAATTCGATTCAATAGTAAATGGGCGATACCCGCCTAGAGTGCTTAACTGAATGCTGATAGAGATTCAGGACAGCGTCGTCATAATGGTTGGTGACCCCTCTAGCTAATGCGATCAGGTAGCTGGCATCCGTCGGCTACTTCTAAAGACTCTTTTCCTGCTGGATCTTCCTACGTATGGCTTCTTATAGATGGCTTCCTATACGGCTGGAAGCGTCACGGCAGTATAAACGCCTTGGAGGGAACGCTCAAACGTGTGCCTATGGATTGCCGAGTCAAGTAGTTTCTTCCGGACCTCTTTCGAAGCGAGAATGGAAGATTGATTTGAGGCTTCCCGGGTAGTGAACACTCCGTAGTAGAGACCTCTGTCCGCGACAGGACCTGCGTAGTTTTCATGAAATAGCCAAGGGTAGGTGCACAAAGATTGTACCGGAGCGATCGTGCCGGGGAAATCAATGATTCCGGTAATATTGAAATCATGATCAACCTATCATGCAGATGTTAGGACAAAACTAGCACAGTAGTTCAATGGAAGCTCAGACTCGGCCTGGGCTACTAGCTCACTTGGTCAAGATATCAAAGAATAACTTACAAGGATGTTTTGGACTGTCAATTCATCATGGAATAACACAAAGGGTCCGTTTTCGTATTCGTTGAGTCGGACTTTTGGTATCATCTGATCAAGCGTTTCGAAATCTTCGATCGCTTCCTCCGGAGACTCCTCGTCCGGATCGATCTGAGCGTGTGCTTTCCCAAGTAGACAGCTTGCATGGTAGAATTCGGAAACAGTCGAGTATGGCCCGCGATACTTTGATTCCAAGCTCTTGAACGCTATTGCCCGTTCCTCCGGGAAAGCGGTATTGTTAGGTGCGATATATTCACTCACAAAGAAGTTGCCCTCGGAGTCCTCTCGTAACGATCCGATCTTGTCGAATGCCAACGATGCTAACGATCACAGTGCATCAGCTGGTAGCATGATACATAAGACGTAAGTGCTCACCTAGCTCGATAATCAAATCCGTAAGTTGTTCATGCACTTTCTTGGCTGAGAGAAGGCTCTCCGGGCTCCAACTGTTATCGTCTCTATCACTGTCTGGTTCTAGAGTTTGCAGCTCATGTCCTCGGAGCCGTTCCATTAGTAGATACGTCATACCGGTTGTATTCTTGGGGTCCGATTTGGAGGCGTGGTGGTAAACTTCAGGAACAGGAATTTTGGACCGCTTCTTGATGGATTTAAGAACGGCAGCGTAGGATAGGGCGCATTCATCGGGCTGAAAACATTGGTTCGGAAGTGGTATTCGGGCGAGCCAAGTGACACTATCGGAGAATACTAGTTTTTGTAAAACGTTGAATCCTGCGTTTAAAAATTAGCGAGCTCTATAGAAGCCGTTAATGCATATAACAAGAGCTGAGACGTACTTATCTCCGATAGTGTGCTTTCCAGGATGGCATGGCAATCCGCTTCTACATGCACTAGCGATTTCACAGAACTGTTCCAATTTGAGGCAGGCGACAAATTCGTGCGCTGCAGTGTCGGCAGGCTGTAGGCTGGAAATTTCTTTGTAGGACTCGCCCATGATTTACTACACGGAATGAGCGCTGGTGGTAGAGGTGACCGGTCGTAGTGATGTTGAGTGGATGCTCGAGTGAGGCATTGATGACGCTAGTGGATTAAGCTATATATTCGGTCGCTGGTGCGTCAGAAGAGTCGCTTACGCTAATTAGCAGAGTTTCCGGTTTCGATAATGATAGGAACAGCCGAGTGACGATAGGATTTGGATGTGATAATACGCTCAACGCTACATATGACCTGTATCCAGGCAACTACAGTACTCTCAAGTCGTCTCAAATCGGGACACATGACTGTGGATTAAAGTCCTGTGCTGAACCTATCCCTCTCAAAATTCGGGTATGATGATGCGCATGATCGGCGATATTGGAATAGTATTAATGCATTCACGTAATTGGAAAGTGCTTGAGCTGAGGCCTGAATGGGTATCCGTAATAATAGCAGGTGGAGGAATAAGTGGTTCATCCTGGAGCTGATTGTGCAATATGCCATAGAGATTATTTCGTGTGCCTTTGACCGGTTGTTACTTGAACTACCCAAGCCGCCAAACTGGGAAGCCTTGCTGTACTCCTCGAAATACGTCAAAGGTCAAGCATCTGCGTTGCACGCGGATAGAGATAAAGATGAGATAGCGCATACTGAGGCGGGTGTTTCCCCTGGCGTGGTCACGATCATTATGCAAGGCATTTGCCATCAATACCCTTTTAAATAATGTACTATTCCCTACATACCTCTAACTAGGGCGAGCAATCAACATTTTCTCGGTCTGCCTTCACTTAATCTGGTCTGTCATACCGAGTTGTCGTAACCTTTTCTGCTCTCCTTCTTCCCTTATAGTTATTCGCATGATTTTCTTGATAGTTTCGTCATTTCTCCGGTTTGGGTAATGGATAGCGCATGCTGCTCCCCATAGGATCATAGGAACCGAGATTGGTGGTGAATTGGTCTGATCCCGAGCGAAGCGGTGTAAGTTAGGTCTACCTTGGGAATGTAGTTGTTGGTGGACTTTTGGATAGATACGTGGTAGGCTGTATAAGTTGTGGTACCATCGCGGCTTGACCAATCGGTTCACTGTGGGAAGCGGGTGCCTTCTTGATTAGCAATCTGCGGCGCAAGATCAGGAAACCAACGAGGAAGAGGAGGCAAAGAAAGCCTGCTATTGAACCAACTTCGATCCCTATCTTTGCACCTGGGCTCAGTTTTTGGCGGCTTTCGGTCGACGGCGAGAGAAAGGAGGATGTTACGCCTGCGAGACTGGCAGACACCGAGGACGCTGAGGCTGCGGATGAAGCAGAAGCGGAGGAAGAAATTGAAAGCGCGCTAGATAATTGGAGGACAGGGGCCGAAACGGGTTCAAACAAGGCTAGATCGTTGGATTCCCACGTCACGGCATAGAGCTTTTATGCGCACATTCACGTCAGCGTAGGAGCTCTTCAACCGCGTAACTAGGGGCAACGTACTGAGCGCTCTAGTGTATGCGGAATATCAGTAGCGAGATTGGAGGTTTCTGTGATTGAGTATGTATAGCCGTCGTACTCGTTTGAGAAGGTACTGGTAAGAAGGGCCGGTGTTGCGCTGGAGAAGTACGAATAGCACCGAATGTGATAATCATCTACTGTGAACCCTCTATGAGCGATTAGCGGCAGCCAGCTACTTCTGTGCGATACATGGGGGTAATGCAAGTTGTGTGAAGGCTTACTCACGCGGGACAACAAACAGCCTCCGTAAACGTCCGCACTGCACCATCTGTACTCGTCGTGCTTTCAGTCCAGTTGGCCATGAAGTAGTCATGTGGGCATGCCCCTGGGCTGAAAGAGTCGGTGAGCCAGTTCGTAACGGTTGCACCCTTGGACGTGATCGAGAGAGGTGCAGGTATGGGAGGGTAGCATGAGAGCACCGTGGACTTATCGTAGAAGGCGTCCCATTCGAGTACGTCTGTCATGTCGTCCGTGGACGTTGCACTTCTCGTCCCGGTCGTGGCCAGAGTGAGAGGACGATCGAAGCAGTCCGGTGGAGCGGTGAAGATTGAGGTTAGTGCCGTGTGCGCAATGGTGGTGTCATAGTCAATGAGGTCAAGTGTTTCAGTCATGGTGTTTGATATGATGTACAGTTAGAAGTAAAACGTAGGCAGTATCTGTGATTGTAGAATGTAGAAGTGCTAGTTAGGCTAATAGTGTACCTCAAAGTTTTCAAGTGCTCTGTGAGCTATCTTGCACTCTGTGGTGAGGCGTTATTGGTGGCGTCTGAGCTAAAAACAAATTCGCCGCTAATTGCGAAGGACTTCCTTTTCCTTTGCTCTGTGGCGCCGCTTCAATATTGGGTGGCTTCGATAGCCGAGTTTTGGTACTAGCCTTCCTACTTACCTATTACTGCTTATGTAGCTAGCTACAAGTTTCGCTGTTGATAGTCTCTTCCTCCAAGCGACCTCTTAACGTCTTTGCGTAAACTGCACAGTTTGGAAGCCGTCGGGATGCGTACTGATCCGCGTTACAATGAGGAAATGGAAAGTGGAATTCACTGGAAAAATCCTCTGCTCATGTTCGTCTTTTTCGCGCTTGCGCTCCTGTGCGCGCTTGGACATCACTTATTATACCAATATCTCGATGGTCGGGAGCCTGTTCACCAAGACGTAAGTATTCCTCGTCTTCCAGCACTATCGCTGCGACTAACATACCTACAGTGGTATCTTCGTGCTGGAACAGCATTCGCCGTCATCAGCAAGATCCTGCTCAGCGCTTCTGTAACAATATCTTTCACCCAACGGTCATGGAATACTGCACGCACCCAATACCTTTCCCTTGGAGCATTGGATTTACTGTTCGGCGCTATAATGAACCCGCTTGCTTTGACAAACATGGAACTGATTGCGCGGGCGAAGCTAGCCTTGTCGCTGACTGTGCTCGTATGGTAAGTTCATGTTGCGGAGCACTGATTCTGCACGAATGAGCTAATGCGGCGAACAGGCTATCGCCTTTAATAACAATCTTCACACCGGGTTCACTGACCACAGTTCAACAAGAAATGTCATCTCGACAATTCCTCCCAATTCCCAATCTCAACATGACACTGGACAGCGACGCTGAGAGCGGGAACAGTAGCACCGGCACCTTGGCCCTCTACCGACTCGGATTGATTGTCGGAAAGCGGACCACTAGCTACTACGACGGTCCCTCGAACGCTGCTCTCGCCGTCGTGTACCAAACCGTGTACCAAGGCCGAATCATGAACGCTGAGTCTCCCTGCGGCGCTGAAGACTGCTCCTTTAACCAGACCTTCCGAGCCCCCGCATATTACTGTGAAGAGGTAGATATGCAGGCCGCAGGATCACCTTGGTGTCAGATTTCAGAAGCTAGCCGGGAAAATAGGACGTGCGTAATGGAGGAGGCAAGTTCATTTAGGGATGTGATGTATTCCGCCAGCAACGGAACTGAATTCGACAAAGACAGACCTCATGCGATGAGTAGTGATGGCAAGTTCTGGGTCATGTTCCGCGACTACGATGCAACCAAGATGAATTCGACGGATGCAGCTCAAGGGTATCTGACCAGTCCGTACCGCAACGTATCCTTTCAGTGCCAATGGTGGGACACGGAGTATCGTGTGCGGAAGTCTTTTAGCGGCGGGACGCAGAAGGTTATTGAAGCCGACTTACAGTATACTCTCCATACCATTCGCGTCTAGTATTCCTACTAATACGAGGCTTATAGGAAGCTCACTCTCCTCCCTAGCAGTCCAACCGAAGGTGCCAACATATCATTGTCTTACCAATACGCCACCTTCGCCCTTCAACAATCCCTCATGAATATCTTCGCGAAGAACTTGAGGCTGTTCCTGCCTCAGGGGTTTCCCGCCGTCTGGGAACCGCATGACGGGCTTAACCTTGCCGGCACGGATCTTGTACGCAAAACGCCCTGGGATAGCCCCATCGACTGGCTCCCCGTATCAAATTTCCAAGATCGATTCGAAGAACTTTCAAAAAATATCACCCTCAGCCTCTTCTCCCTGTCCAACCTCAGCTTCCTCCGCATGAACAACACGGCGGTCTTCACCGCCACGTCACAAAGCGCATATGCATACGATGAGCGCGCCCTCCTTCTTACGTACGGAATAGCATTCGCATTAGCACTCTTAGCTGTCGTTGTAGGTTTGGTATCTTTCCTACAGAATGGCGTTAGTATGAATATAGGCTTCCTACCATTTATGTGCACAACCCGCAACCCGGAGCTTGATGCACTTGTAGGTAATGCCTGTATAGGTGCTGAAGGATTTACGGATGGGTTGAAGGAGACGAAGGTCAAATTTGGGAGAATGCGTCGGGTTCGTGGATACGGGCCAACCGGTTCTGAGAAGTTGGCCTTTGGGATACTTTCCGAAAGAATCTGAGCCGTAGCGGCAAATTCTCGCAACTCTACTTTACCTGATGAATGTGAAATTACGGACGCAGATACGCATGATCTGCGACAACTTGTTGGGGCTGGTATAATTGTGGGAACAAGGTTACTAATTCCTTGGTTGAAAAGATCTATTGAACGTCTTTGTCAAGAAGCGAAATTGGAAGATACGGAAGGCATCACTATTGAGGTCAATATGGAGTCGCCAACGTTCGATTAGAGGTTCGAGTCCATCGAGTGCTAAATTATTAGAGATTGTGATACTCTTCTTTCCTTCGTCTTAACATAGATAACCCATGAACTGCTCCTGCAGAGAGGGGTTCTTTTTTCTAAATGTGTATATAAGACTCAAGAGCGTTTTAATCCGTAGATGAGTTTGGCTCACCACCAAACTTAGCAACAAGGCTTTCTCAACAACCATACTTCAGGTATGGGTTATAATAGGACTAAGTTTTATCTGAGTACTGCCCATAAAATGGGCCTGCCCGTGCGAATAGTTCATGGACTCTCTCCACCGCTCATCAACGAATCGACTCGAATCGGACTGTGACCAGTCTTCCTTGTTCAAGGTATTGAATCCTCCACTCTTTCAAGAGCTATTCATCCTCCTACCCCTCCCCCAGGAGCTTGGGCCACTACCCGGCGTGACGTCACGTTGGCTCCTGGGCTGGCTGTGTTTTTCGTGATTCTAATCACCTTATTGTGTTTTAATGTTTCGACATCTCACGCAATAGGTAGTAACTACAGGACAATAACAGCTCCTAATTCACTAATGATATATACAGACAGTTAAACGCGCCGACAACGCCGAACCCCCTACTAACAACGATAGCAAGCCTCCCTAGCCAGGTATCCCCGGCGTCCGCCCCTACGCCATCGTTCGTATCGTATCCACTATGGACACCAGCTCCATCTTCCACGTTAGGTATTAGTTCCTTTAATAGTCTACTAAGAAGGCCGATTCCTCCCTCCTAAACGGTCTTCCCTGTATAAGCTTGTCCTCTAGCCTACGTAGACGGTATAGCTACCTCTCGATAAAACGCCTATCCTCGTTATGTAGGGCCTCGGACAGGAACATATTATAGGTAACTACTAATAGCTATACGAGAATCCTATCGCCGCTCGTTCCCTCGAATATATCTAACGTATAGTTGGGTTTATACTAATAATTATTATAATTAAGGAGCCCTATCGGTAGTACCTCCCGCCTGTAGCGCCGGGGACGCTCCGCCGCGATATTCGAAAGGTTTAGAGCGCTGTACTCGAATAGGCTGTTATACTCTAGTTCCTCCTACTAAAGGTCCTACTAAAGGACTAGGCGAACGATCGTTGGTGAAGATATATAGTTGGTGGGTGTTAATGTGAGGAAGCTGGCTAAGGATAAGAGATGGATGTAGTAAGTGGGATACTGGTATTATCGCGGGTAATTTTTATACTGTGGGTGGTAATATTAGTGCGCTAACTCCTCGCTACCGCTGTTGGTCTCCCAACCAGGCTCTGTGGTTCGGCATTATATATTATTTCTCGTCTAGCGCCTTAATATTCGAAACATCACCTCGTCGCTTATGATCGATAGTACTGTATACAGCTCTACAGCTCTATTATCGTATATAAGGTATAGGTATAGTACCTCTACTGTATACAAACTCCTACTGTATTTCGTACGGACCTTCTAAAGAGACTCCTACTATGCAAATCCAAATCAAATTCATCCTCCTAACTATAGTTAGCCTATTCTTCAAACATAGCAGCTCCTACCCTACAGAATAGGGAAACCCACTTCTATCAAACGGATCTAGTTCTATACAGTACGGTGTATATACCTAGACCAAATACCTCGGACTCGCGTATGATTGTATACGCATGCCAAGTTGGCCGCCTAGAGCTGCACAAGTAGGAATTTCGTTACCTCGAATTAGGTTAATATTCAAACAGTCGACAAGCCTGTTTGTTCAAGCATTACATAACAGTACTCCCATGTCCTTATTTATCTTATAGTTTGTGGCATGTACAGTACCGGAGGATATGTCTGTATATAGTCTCGTATAAGGTATGGAAAAAATATTAAGAGCTAGATAGCTCCTCTATATACTACGTAGCGTAATAGCTTTAATACAAAATACTACCTAAGGCACCCAAAATTTTATTTAATTTAGTAGATAATTTTACTGGAGGTATAGATTCCTGTGAAGATTCTGCTAGCGCAGGGTACGTAGACTTCTGAAATATGACTGCACTGACCTCCTTGGCGGATATACGTTTCGTGCCATGCCTATAAAAGTTACTACCTTGGAAGTGTAATAGAGGAGTATGGTGTGCCATAAGAGAGTAATCTTCCTTAAGCTCGCGATATGACGGATGAGCGGTGGTATCTTAGAAGTACTGATCGACCGCGGAAGCGCGTTAAGTTCAAAATTCATCAATAAGACCACTAACCTGGCGCAATTTTTTGGTCAGCATTGCGATATAGCTAGATCTATAGCTACATACAACCCTGACGACATTTTATTCTAGCGCTCTTCAAAGAACTCAGGACTGAAAGGCAGATCAAGCGAGGCTCGTGGATAAAGCTTCAGCCTATGGAAGGAAAATAAAATAAGGTACAGCTTCGGCTTGAGCAAGCTACCGAGTTATTAGGATCCGCTAAAGATTGTATATAGTAGGTTCAATCTATCGGCGGTAGGTATAGTGGCTAACGACGTGACTTACGTAGGATTAATTACAGTGTATAAACGTGCATAAACTACTTATTGCGCGCGTTGAGAACACTAAACTAAGCGTGCTCCTAAGACTTGAGATACAACGATGCAATCATTAACAAAGTATCGCAAAAAGTCCACCCAAAAAACCCTCCATCACACATCCCATCCCCCCTACCCCCTCGCCGCCCAAAAAACAACCCCCCAAAACGCAACCCCAACACCCAACAACCCCACAACGCCAACCACCCACCCCCTCCCCCTACCGCCCCCCTCCTTCTTCCTCTCAACCCTCTCCCTCCACCTCAAAAGCCACCACTCCCTCTTCCCACCCCCTTTCTCCAACTCCCACCCATCCCCATCCTCGCTCTCACCTCCATCTCCACCATCGCTCCCACTATCGCTATCACTCTCCCAATCACCGCAATGCACCTCACACACAATGCATATCCGCCACCCCGGCCGCACTCTCGCCTCCCAGTCCCCAGCCTGAACCTCCATGTCCTCCCCCTCATCCCAAAGCCAGCGCCACACAACACCTAGCTCGTCTTCCCATAACCCCAGCAAGTCTGCGAAATGCGCCCACTTGCGATAAACCGAGTACTCGATATGACGCACATACATCGCACCGTCGTCGTCGTCATCGAGACAAAACGTACACGTAATAGTCGGCCGATGCACGGAGCTTTCCACTATTTCGAGCTCGACGTCGTTGTCGCTGCTGGATCGTAGTCTTAAATGGCGTCGTAGTAAGGAGGGCCGACGGCTTCTCCAGATATCGCTAATGCGGGACCAGAGTGGTGTTCGAGGGCGATCGCTCCGCCGCTGATATCTGGCATCGTAGTCGCATCCACATGCACATCCATATCCATGTGCACTTCCATACCCATATCCATACCCATGCCCATACGCATAAGCAGCAGCACAAGCAGGTACCAAAAGCGGCGAAGAAACAAGCGTAGACGTACCACTCCCACCACCGCTCTCCCAAGCCGCCGTACACTTTGAAGAAACACTGCTGCAGGAAGAAGGCATTGCCACTTCCTTCATACAGAACAAAGGTTTTACCTTGGAACCGGCGATTGCTTTCGCGTTAGACGAGGTGAAAGAACAAGGTACGAAAGGAGAAGATGACACTGCCATCTCAAACGACTACCCGGACCCGTCAAACCTACAAACCTAACGTCCGTCAACGTTGTACACTACCACTTCATCGCTTCGTCATAAGTAACATAGTTACATATATTAGATTAGATCGAACTAACTTCCTTCCCTTTACGGCGCCAGCTCACATCCCTTCTACAACGCAAACTCACACCCAATCTTCCTACCCGCCCCTCCACTCCCGCTCCTGCGCTCCCGCTACTAATCTCGCCATGCGTTTTACCGTCCCGCCTTTTACGGATGCAATGCTACTCAACGTAACAGCATACGCACTAGGGAAGCATCGTCCACAACGCATCTCCATCTTATGTTGCACCGGACTGACTCCCGCTATTGAGGCATTCGTCCAGATTTCCCACGTGCGTCCGACAAGTCCAATGGTTCGCAACAGGAAACCCAGAGAAATTGTTTGACAGGTGATGCAAAGCTTGTTTAGATATCGTCGAGTACAAGTTTTAGCATACGTGGTATCCGACGGGTACACAAGATGAGGAAACCATCTAGCTTCCTTCTATCGGGAATATAGCAAGACTAGGCTCTTGACGTGGCAGCGGGAGATCCATAGCGCACAGCATCGAAAAACACACGTCACATGTCAACTGCAAAGCATTGGAGGATTATTCGAAGGTGTTGAACTTCATTAGATTTTACACACAATGCGCCGCGACCTTGTCAAAAGGCGTCAACCATCCCGCCCGCTGTCCAAATGCATGCTATTGTTGAAGTTCTCATGTCCGAGTCGGACTATGCCATATTACGCCGCAAACGCCTCCCAATTTTCCGAGGAAACGTCGACGTACCAGTCTGCTACGAACGCCGATGTTGAGATCGCTCATGAACCCCCTGACCCACCCACCGAAAGGACCACTAATGCAGGTTGAACTTTTTGGTATCATAAAGACATTACACACATTACAATACAGCGGTTGATTTGCTGCTTAGCCGACCGCTTTGATGAAAAGCGGCGGGCGGGTGCCAAATGGCGTGCTTCTTACGAAGCGTACTTCTCGCGGTAGAACTTGGCGGCATTGACAAGGTTGACAAGCGCGGCCTTGGTCTCCTTCCACTGGCGAGTCTTCAAGCCACAGTCGGGGTTGACCCAGAGCTGCTCAGGCTTGAGGTAAACCAGCATCTCAGCGATGCGGTCCTTGATCTCCTGCTCGGAGGGGACACGCGGGGAGTGGATGTCGTAGACACCGGGGCCAATGTGACGGGGGTAGGCCTTGTCCTCGAAGACTTTGAGGAGCTTGGCGTCGCTCTTGCTGTTCTCGATGGAGAGAACATCGGCATCGAGCGCGGCAATGGCGTGGAAGAAGTCCTGGAACTCGGAGTAGCAGAAGTGGGAGTGAATCTGGGTCGAGTCTTGAACACCTGCGCAAGAGAGCTTGAAGGAGTTGACAGCCCACTCAAGGTACTTCTCGCGCTCGGTACCCTTTCGGAGGGGGAGACCTTCACGGAGCGCGGGCTCGTCAACCTGGATGACGTAGATACCGGCAGCCTCAAGGTCAATGACCTCGTCGCGGAGGGCAAGGGCAAGCTGCTGAGCCTGTACGGACTGGTGGACATCGTCACGAGGGAAGGACCATCGGAGGCATGTGATGGGTCCAGTGAGCATACCCTTCATGGGCTTATTGGAGACCGAAGCAGCGTACTTGGACTCCTTGACGGACATGGGGGCAGGGCGGGAGATGTCACCGACCACGATGGGAGGTCGCACACAGCGGGATCCGTAGGACTGGACCCAGCCATTGGTAGTAAAGACGTAGCCATCTAGCCTCTCACCGAAGTACTGCACCATGTCGTTACGCTCCGGCTCGCCGTGAACGTAGACGTCAAGGCCGAGCTCATCCTGGATCTTGATGACGTCGTCAATCTCCCCCTCGATGAACTTCTCGTACTCCTCGGCAGTGATTTCACCCTTGGTGAACTTGTTGCGCTGGATACGGATCTCCTTTGTCTGGGGGAAAGAGCCGATAGTGGTAGTGGGGAAGATAGGTAGGCTAAGGTGCCTCTTCTGCTGAGCGTAACGCTCGGGGAAGGCGGACTTGCGTTCATGCATCTCTGCTGTGACCTTTGACTGGCGGTCCTGGACGGCCTTGTTGTTGGTTCGCTCAGATGAAGCGCGCGCTTGTACTGACTTGGCGTTGGCTTCGAGAGCCTCACGGACGGCGGCAGGGCCGTCGGTGACAGCCTTGGCGATCACCACAACCTCAGCAGTCTTCTGTACAGCGAAGGAGAACCAGTCCTTGACCTCAGCGGGAAGCTTCTTCTCGCTATCGAGCGAGTGCGGGGTATGAAGGAGAGAGCTGGAGGTGGCAACGATGACGCGCTCCTTGCCAAGCTTCTGGATGGCAGTCTCGACGGTCTCAATAGCACGCTTGAAGTTGGTCTTCCAGATGTTGCGACCATCGACCACACCAGCGGAGAGGACCTGGTTGGAGCCGAGTTGGCCGATAACAGCCTCGAGCTGCTCGGGGTTCCTCACAAGGTCGATGTGGATGGCGTGGAGGTGCTTGATGCTTGGGAACACATCAAAGTTGTGGACGACGTCGCCGAAGTATGTGGCGAGGACGAGCTTAGGCAGTTTGTCGCCAGAGAGCTTCTCATAGGCGGGCTTGAATGCATCCTTGACCTTCTGGGGGAGGTCGTACACGAGAACGGGCTCGTCGATCTGCACCGTCTCGGCGCCAGCAGCCTTGAGCTTCTCGAGAAGCTCGACGTATACGGGGAGAAGCTTGTCGAGGAGCGAGATGGGGTCGACGGACTGTTCGCGGTCGGGCTTGCCAAGGGCAAGGAAGGAGACGGGGCCGATGAGGACGGGACGGGTGAGGATGCCAGCTTCCTTGGCCTCGGTGAACTCGACGACGGGCTTGGGGTCGGAGGCGAGCTTGAAGGTCTGGCCATCCTGGAACGTGGGCTTGACGTAGTGGTAGTTGGAGTCGAACCACTTGACCATTTCCTGGATGTTTGTTAGCTTCATGCACCGGATCTTCTCGCTCGCTTCACTTACCAGGCTAGGGACATCGACGCCGTCCTTCTGGTGGCCGCGGCCCATAGCGAAGTACTCATCGACGCTGTTCAAGCCGTGCTTGGAGTAACGCTCCGGGATGACCTGTAGCTGTCAGAAATGCCCCATGCTCCAATCGATGGCTGATGTCCTACGTTGAAGAGCTGGATGTGGTCGAGGATGTGATCGTAGAAGGCAAAGTCGTTGCTGGGGATGATGTCGACGCCAGCGTCTTTTTGTATCTTCCAGTGCTCGAGACGGAGACGCTTGGCTTCCTTGAGCAGGTCGTCGCGGGAGAGCTTGTCCGCCCAGTAAGCCTCGTTGGCCTTCTTCAGCTCACGGTTGCCGCCCATGCGGGGGAAACCGAGCACGGATGACTGGACCATGGTGGGCAGTCTCTGCAATGAAGAAGGTTGAGGGTATCTAGAATTGATTGCACAATCGGGGGAGATGAAGAAGATGAGTGGGAAGAGAGAAGGGGGGAAGAGGGCGGGGAGGTGAGACAGAAGCACAATATTAGGTTTCTGGCGGTGGTGTGCTTTTGAGTCTTACGTTGGGAGGGGTACACGCTAGTCGTCCATTGGCTGCTTTCGCTCACCGCCCCTGTCCTGGCTCGACACCCGGCGAGGTTCTCTGGCCGGGCTTCCAGCAGTAGTTGCATACGGGTGCATGTTGCATATCTTGCCGACAGCGCCGCTCTATCTGCTCAAGTGGTGCGTTGGCAGGGTTTATTACTCTCCTTTTCAAGTCAACAAATACCGCCGACTTCGGAGACTGCTGCATAACTCCGTACAACGCCTCTAAGTGTGTCGCAGTAGGGAAGGACATGCAGCAGCTTGAACTGGAAGAGATCTGGACTCTCTCCGGTCCATCCGAATCGCACAAGCGACAGGAAAGACTGAAGATGCTTTCGACGTCGGACGGCAACATTCGAAGCCAGTTCAACACCAGCTCGCAGCATCGTGAAGGTTGATTAGCAGCCCATCCCGGAACCCCCCACCGACAACAAGCCTACCGCCGCTCCCCAGCCCCCATCGCAGTCCCGGCCGAATGTCGAGATAGCCCTACCAGCGGAAAGTCCCTGCGTGTCCCGTCATGGGTCTCCATGCATTTGCGTCGAGTCCAGCCGCGGATAATTTGCCGGCGAAAGTTGGCCCGAAGAGCTCCATCAGAGCTCCCCTGCTCCACTTCTTAAAGGCGACCCCGCCATGATGTCGAGCAACACAGAACAGCCCTCGTTGAAGCTTCACCTTTCTGCCGCCTTTTCTACCACGAACGAACACCCTCAAACATGTCACGACCGACGCACGAAAGAACATACTCCACCAACTTGGGCAGTGGCTCCGGCCAGCGACCCCTCGAGGGAAGGGTGGGCATCGTGACGGGCGCGTCGAGGGGTGATTGACACCACGCGAACGTTCTCCTACCCCGACTGACCCGCGTCAGGCATCGGCGCCGCCGTCGCCCGCGACCTCGCCAGCAAAGGCTGCAACCTCGTCCTCAACTACACGTCCGACTCGTCGACCAAGACCACCGAAGACCTCGCCTCGGAGCTCGAAGCCGAGTATGGCATAAAGACGGCCATTGTGCAGGCCAACATGGGCGCTGAGACAGGGCCGAAGCACGTCGTCGAGGTCGCGAAGAACAACTTCAAGCACCCGAAGACGGACAAATTCCAGATCGATATCATCATAAACAATGCGGGCGTAGCGGGCAACAACCTGATTGAGAACGTCGATGCTGAGGACTTTGCACGTCAGTACAACATCAACGTACGCGGACCGCTCTTCCTCGTCCAGGCCGCTCTGCCGTACCTCCCACACGACCGCTCCGGCCGTATCGTGAATCTGTCGTCGGTCAGCTCTTCGCTAGGGTACAAGACGCAGTCCATATACGGCGGGACGAAGGCCGCGCTCGAGAGCATGACACGGACATGGTCCCGCGAGCTTGCCGAGCGCGCAACCGTCAACGCTGTCAACCCAGGCCCAGTGGCGACGGATATGTACATAAGCACCGACGACGCTTTCGTGGCCCAGAACAAACCCTTCATCGAGAACACGCCGCTGGCGACGCCGCGGAAGGGCATTGATACGGAGGAGATATATGAGCCCTCGTTGAAGGTTGGTGGAAGGCCGGCGTACAGCGAGGAGGTTGCCGGCGTGATTGGCATACTTTGCTTGCCAGAAGCGGGATGGACTACGGGGAGCGTCATTTGCGCAAATGGAGGCATGAGGTTTAGCATCTAGCGGGCATGTCTGCTCAGTATGCGAAAAAATGGAGCACGCATCAAGCGGCAATTCAACTGTTTGACTGATTCTAGTGTCGCGGCGAGAGAGCTAACGTGGGGACATCCGCACCATCACCCTGGATTCTGGACATTTTAGGGTGTCTGCTTCCGTTTGAATTCCAACTTGGGCGTATTTCGCAGCATAAGTGCATCGAACCAGAGCGGTTCTACTATTTACATGCGCTTCCACAGTTCCGGCAAAGCAGTCGTAGATGCGGAGGCTCATCGCACTACCCCACCAACCCTGGGTCCAAAACATGGGCTTGGCACGTTCCGTGCAACCCCGCCCTGACCTTCCCGTCTCCCCAGCTTTCCCTATCATACGTCGCGTCCACTAATCATGCATCAGCTCTGCTAACCAGCCCCGTCTCATATCAGCGCCTAGGATGCATGCGCGGCTTTCGCATCTGCGGGTGCAGGGAGGCCCCAAGCCATGCGGGTCCGTCGCCGCGGCAACGCCTGTTTACATGCCACCGGGTCTGGCTCGACCGCTGCACTCCGGGCTAGGCACCGCGCCGCCACATTCCTGGAGCCATCTCCTACCGACTACCCAGCAACACGATTGGTCTCTCTCGTATGCACTTTTGCTTGTGACAGGTCCGAGCTGGACGGCACGGTGCTGCTTTGCGCAATCGGTGGCTGGCGCTGTTTACTGACCACCTTTCTGACCCGATTACCCGCCTTCCCATCACAACCGTGCATGAACTGTAGATCTGCGTACCCTCGAAGCCCCTCCCCCGTCTCTTGTCCATCGTCAAGGTCGATCTTCGTACTACGCTGTCCCGCAATCCCCACGGCGTGCTCGTTCAATGGAGAAAACACAACCACGTTCGGGCTAAGGGTCCTCTCGAGATATTGCGGACGTCTTATACCATCTCATCATGGGTCGACCGAATACCGCGCAGCCGCTCGCAACGTTACAGCGACCCTTCTTATGGATCACTCTGCTTCTCACAGCTACCACAGCTCAGATGCCCTACAACCCGACAAGACTCTTACATAATGGCTCCCTCATCTACGTCTTCCAGCCCTCCGCCAGCTCCTCCTCGCAGTTCGAGCTTGGGACTGTCGACATATCGTCCAACATCGCGGCGTCCGAGCTCCCGTATACTACGCTTTACCCCACACTCCCTTTCCTGGACTCGGATAAGGCACAACCTTTCAACGCGATTCTCGACAATGGAGGAAACATAACTGTATACACCGGAGATTGTGCGCCGGCTGCGAGCGGAAGTCGCATATGGAGCTTCACACCTGAGCCATCGGGGAAAAGTGGGAACGGTAGCTGGAGAGAGGACGATGTGAGCTTCGCCCAAAATGGCAAACATGTCTCTGAAATAGGGCCAAACTATTTCAGTGGCGGCATGTCATTCTCGGCCGTTGTAAACGGTGATGCCATGAGCACTAAGGCCTACTTCTTCGGCGGGATGTGTCCGTTCCAGGACGGGGATAGGAGCGACTGGCAGTCGTCTGCCAACTATTCTAACCATATGGTTACGTTAGAGCCCTCCCAATCGGATGCTAAACCTCTCAACTACCAGCTGGATGTATCCTCCAGCCGAGGACCACCAATCGCGGAGGCTGGATTCACCTTGACTGGGTTGACGCCGCTCTTCTCAAACCAAAGTGATGGCACCCAAACCCAGCAGCAAAGCTTTGTCCTCATCGCCGGGCATACAAGCTCAGCCTTCATCAATACATCGCAGGTAGCGCTCTTTTCGCTTCCACAGCAAGGATGGACATTCGTTCCGGTTTCTCAACCGGATACGTCTCGCACAGACCTTGCCATTCGGGCAGACATCAGTACGATCGAACCCCGCTCCGGACACAGCGCCGTCCTTACTCCAGATGGAACACGCGTCATCGTCTTCGGGGGCTGGATAGGCGATACGGACACCCCTGCAGAGCCTCAGCTAGCCGTTCTCAACGTCGGTGATGGCTATGGCGGGCAAGGGAATTGGGAATGGGCCGTCCCCGCGACATCGGGGTCGGGGTTGCCCGATGGCTCAGGTGTCCATGGCCACGGTGCGGCTATGCTACCCGGAGGGATCATGATGATCATAGGCGGGTATTCAATGTCCGCATCAAGCTCACGACGGCGAAGAGCATCCTGGGAAAAGAATTCACGGAACCTGTTCTTCAACGTCTCCTCCAACGCTTGGATCAACGAATATTCACCTCCGCCGGATGTCAGGTCGTCACAGCCTGCGCAGGGCGGGCCCCTCTCCACGCCTTCTCAGAGAGCCGGGCTTGGAGCAGGTCTCGGTGTTGGAATGGCTGCCGTGCTGAGTCTGATGGCCTTCTACATATGGTATACACGAAGACTGAAGAAGCATCGCGAGGCACGCGAGAGGCAGCTGCACGAACTAGCAACAGAAGCCCATCGGTACAATCTCGACTGCATGTCACCCGGAATAGATGGCCGGGGCGGTCAAGCTGACTTCCCCAATACTGCCGCGGACTCGTACTTCTATCCTTCTGTTGGAGCCCAGCAAAGCCAAGGCTGGAGGCGTGCGAACGCGGGTGATGCGGAACGCACCGGCTTGCTCGTAGAGATACCAAGTCCAACTCGCGGCCTACGACGTAGCTTGAGCGGTAGACCCAATCAGCCAGTGGCTCGATATGAGGAACGGCGGGTGAGGGGCTCTGGACATATTCATCCCATCGACGAGCTCGACGAAGAGCAAGAACAGGATGGAACCAATGACCGCACCCCATTGACCCTTCAACCGGAGATGGCGGAGCAGCTGAAGAAGGGAAATGCATCTATCTTCGACAATGCTCCCGTCCTCGATCCGTTCACCGACAGCAGTCGAACAGGTCGTGAGGATAAGCTTGCCTTACATTCCGCGCCTACATCGCCTGTTCGGGAAGACCCCGATAATCAAGACTGGCGTCTAGCGGCCGGCCCCGCTTTGCCACGCCGTTCAACACCCAGTCCAGATGGCAGGGTATCGCCCACGAAATCTTCAGACCGTACCGGTTCCAACCTCAGCGAACGCAGTACACGGTCAAATCTGTCTTGGCGCTCCACAAATGGAAGTCTTGGGCGCAGTGCATCAATGCGATCAGCAGCCATTCTTAACAATGCTGCAAACGCCAACCCCTTCAAGACCCCAGACACTAGTCCCACGATAGACACAGCTAACCGAGGTGGCAGTGGATGGAAGACCCCTATTGACCCACGTACCCAATCGTTCACTAGCACACACAGTGGCGGAAGACCAGGAACGACGAACGCAGATGCTGATTCTTTCATCACAGCTCGCTCATCGTTCATGGCTCTACAAGTTGAAGGCGAGGCGTTGCTAGGGGGTAATCCCGAGCGAGCCAGGCCGGGTACGTCCTCAACCTCTGATGGTTCGAATGGCTATTCCGGCCGCGATACCGAGGGCAGCATGACTCGCGCGAACACAATCACCGCCGCGACGTCAGTCACAGAAGGATTTTCCCGTGCAGGGCTTGGCCGAGAGAGGAGAAAAAGCTGGCTAGGGAGTGTAAAGAAAGCCTTGGCAAGATCCACAACACCAGCCGATCGAACGAGATCTCTCACGACCGCGACAATGCAACTTGAGCCCTACACCGACGATCCGAGCCCGACTAGAGAACGGACCGCCCGCGACAAGCGCAAGTCACTCCCCGCATCAGCTCCTCGACGAGCAGCTTCGGACGCAAGCTTTTGGAACAGCAAAAGAGGAAAGCAAGACTGGATAGACGATGAGGTCGATACCAATGACCCGCGCGCCAAGTGGAGGCGCGTCAGTGGGGATGACTGGGGTGCGCCCGAGGATGTGGCGCTCGCCGAGAAGGAACGACAACGACGTGAATGGAGAGAGCGTGGCAATCTGCTCATCAATCTCGCTGATGATGACCAACTTCCTACTCCTCGCACACCTATCCACGCTGGAGAGCTCGGCGTACCTAGCACACATGATAGGCCTAGCACACCCGCGGATGAAGATGACTGGGACGTCGAAGCCGCCGTGGAGCGACGTGTTGTGCAAGTCATGTTCACAGTACCAAAGTCCAAACTGCGTGTCGTGAACGCGGATGTCGACCGAAGTAGCGTCCTCTCTCTAGCACGTGAAAACTCGAAAGACAGCATCGAGAATATGGACAATAGCGGTTCACCAAGTAGCAGCACACCAAACCGCGTCAAAGATCTCGCAGGCAAATTCGAAAAAATGAGTTCTAGTTCGCCGCGAATGACACCTCGCGCTTCACCACGACCGTCCCCATCGTCTTCAATCAGGTCTTTCAAAATTCGCGCGAAGAAGAGCTCCGCTTCGCTATCTACGCCGCGGAAGAGTAGCGCACGTTCGGTTGCGAGTAAGGATAAGGCGAGAGTATTGGATGAGGACTAGGTGATTGAAATAAGTGATGCGTATCTTTGCTTGTATTTACTTTGGTTTTTTGTAGGGGCTGATTTGCTTTGAGGGATGTACGATCATAGCATGGGACGGTCGCTTTTTGCATGGCTTGAAACGTTGGGTTTATTTAGCGTGTGGCGTTTTTGTGTTATGCCTTGATGGATAGGGGTTGGGTAGATTCCTACCTTTTACACTGTAGGTGGGTGCTACAGCATTTGGATTCTGGCGGCTAGATTGTGGATGTGGATGGTTGGGGTATATAGATGGCGATTCTCAATTGATGCGTGTTGAGATCTTGAATACCTAGGGCCACCGCTTGTCTTATCGATGGCCGAAGACTAGTGAAGAGGATATATCGCGAGGTGTTATAGTATTAGAGTATACTTGAAGTTTATATATATACTATGAGACCCGGGATTATCTGGTAGCTCGTTAATTATCGAAAGGCCTTCCTGTCCATCCCTTCTAGGGTTATTAGGTGTATTGTAGTATAGACAAAGGTAGAGAGAGAATAGCTCAATTTATAGGACGTATACTATCAAGATAGTTTACTATAACTTCCATGTTTCGCATTAGACCAGAACACCAACAGCGACCCAAGCATTACGGACAATAACGGATCCCGCAGCTCCGAACAACCTGGCGGCGTGATCAACCGTCACATCCGCCCATTCCTTGAAAGTGATGATCCCACGAGGCTTCTTGACACGAGGGTCGGTCAAGGTGTTATACCAGATTTTCCCAGCTTTCAGCCACGTATGGCCACCGAAGCCGGTGGCGGCCAAGTAGAACGCCCGATTAGGGATACCGGAGGTATTATGAACATCCAGAGCGTCGCTGTACTGACTGAAATGAGCGATCTGGGCGTCACGGCCCAGGATGGGGTCGTTGTATGCTGTTCCTGGTTGGGCGATATTGCGAAGAGCTGAGCCCTTGATGGCAATGGGGAACAGGTTCTGGCCGGTAAGCCAATCGGCATCGGCAGCGATCTGGTTGAAGTGCCACTGCTCAACCATCGCAGCGAAGACGTCGGAGATGGACTCGTTTAGGCCTCCGGACTGCTTCGTGTAGGCAATTCCGGCTGTATACTCGGTGATGGCATGGGTCAATTCGTGTGCTACAACATCAAGCGAGTCCGCGAAATGGTCGAAGATGATGCCGTCGCCATCTCCAAAAGCAAGCTGGGCGCCATCCCAGAAGGCGTTGTTGTAACCAAGTGGATTGCTTGTATCCCCGTCATGATGAACAGTAACAATAGGAGTACCGCCATTGCCGTCGATAGCGTTGCGACCAAACACAGTATGGAAGAACTTGACCGTAATGCCGACACCGTCATAAGCGTTGTTGACCTGTCTGTCGCGTGAGCGCGCAGCACCTTCTGCGCGGGTAAGGGTACCAGGAAGAGGGGGAAGGTTTTTCCCATCGTAGATGGCGCGCTTCAGCACGAGAGCCGCAGCTTCAGGGTCATGGGGCTCGTCCGCCGCGGCAGGGCCGATGAGAGCCGCTCTCTGTTCGCGAATCTTAGCATCTGACCTCAATGTTGCCCTTGCACTCTCTCGAGTCTCGTCATCTGCCAGTTCGCTCTGGGCGATATGCTCGATAATTCCGGGCGGGACAAAGCCTGAGCTCACAATTGGTGCTTGGGCTGCCGAAATAGCAGAATCGTCGGGAGCAGTGGGTATTCCGCCACTCACGAGGGCTTGCACACGCCGCTCGCGGAAGTCCTGATCGGCTGAGAGGGTGCGAATAGCTGCTTGGCGTGCTTCCTCGGGAGCAGCCTCAGACTCGGCAATGTGCTGGAGGATGGAAGGGGGGACGAAGTGGCACATCTGGAACGAGAGGTTAGCATGCTACCGAAAACAAGAACTCTGAGATCTCCTACAGTCCCGGGCTGGTGCTGAGTACACATGCTGGTTGGTGGACGGGTAGTTGGTGAGGCAAGAGGTAGGAAGATCAATATTCGTTTCAGATCGTAGAGAAGTTGAGTGATGCTTAGACAATGAGTTTCCATTTAATGCTCGCTACGCATGCCCTTTATTTATACTTCAATCATGTATGACCGGTCAAGAGTCGGCTCCAAGCGGGCTGCAACGCCTCTCGTATCTTCAACATACTGTGTCTTAATCTAAACTAAAAGCAAAGCCGTATTGGCCACTGAAGCCCAGCCTTGTAGTTCGCAACTCCGCAACCCTCTTACCATTTTCTTAATCTATTGGATCCCATACCAAAAGCTAGATAATGGTTGAGGAGGAAGTGGCTCAGCTGGGCTAGGGAACAACTTATCACAGGACGCAGCACGCTTGGCTCACCAATTGGAAGAAATAGCCAAGGGAAGAGACGAAGGTGGCTGGATTTGGCTTAACGGCTGAACCCCATCGTTCATGTGCATTTCTTAGGTTTAAAAAGAAAGCCGGTTGATTTCTCATGGCTTGGGCAGAAAGGCTTTGAGTTCTCTGGGTGAGCTAATCATTTTCACAAGTTAGATAAGACGCGTCGTACGTCCTCTACAAATCATTGGAGAAAGAGAGTTTAGTTGCATAACCACTGATGCGGGGTCTTGAATGCTGTCAGCATGATCTATTCTGGCCTGAGGGAATACTCGGAGGATCCCGCTTAATTGTCAGACGGGGAGTAGTTAATGGAGGGCACTGTTTCGTTCCTCCACTCATACGGTTAAGCACTGAACCACCCCGCAGATTGCACAAGCCGGTGCGTGCAATATCACGCCGGTGAGGTCAAATTTGACGTCACGAGAAGAAGCTCAGCGCCAATCAATGGACCAGGACCTTGCTTGGATTCTGACCACATTGCTTTTGCAGCAGGTAGAACAGTGGTTCGATTCCGTAACCGAACGTCATGTGCGTTTAGATGCCACAAGTGCTGCCTAGTGTACCAATGATTGCCTATGGCAACCTTCATCTTGTGATCGCAGGTCCAGCCGCACCTGAAGATTTTGCTACCGGCTGAACTGCTAATGCGGACCACACCAGCTCATCAAAACTAAGATATGACCATCAGCTAAGCCTCCCCACTTTGAGGGTTTGAAGTTGTTACATAGCCTCGTTCAGCCCTATCACGCAACAAGGCGCAGTCCCACCGCTTTCTTTTGGCAATTGGAACATTATGGCGTCCAACCTAGTTCCCAACTACGAAGTCAAGCTCCTTCTGAAGCCCTCAGAAGTGCTCGCATCCGACAACAGACTCAACGATGCAGTCCTTTCAGGGTTCTCCATACTGTCGGACGCCAAGAAAATGAACATCCAATTCCTGGATACCATGAAACAAGACTTCTACACCAACGGCTGGAGCCTTCGCATCCGCAAGAGCGAAGACGACGACGAGTTCGAATTCACGTACAAGAAGCGCTATCCAGTTGGTGACGGATACTCTAGTATAACTAAAGGCAACATCGATGCAGCGCTCAAGACGGCCAAGCAAGAGGGTTTCGACTCAGCGACTACCTTCGGGGCGCAGGTTGAAGTGGGGTACCAGAAACAGACTCTCTCCATCAGCCATGATGAGAAACTTTCCATCGCGGGGTTCGAAGGGATGGACCTTCCCTCTGCAGAATGCTCGCGCACGGTCCTCTCCAGCAAAGCGCCCAAGGAGTTCAGAAACTGGTTTGCTGATAACTCGGGTACTCAGCATCTCGCCAACTCCATAGTTTATGGGCCAGTGCTCGCGAAGCGAACTAAAGGTACTTGGGATAAGCTCAAGCTTTTCATTGAAGTGTGGCCGATTAGGAAGAGCAAGATGGATGCGACACTTGAACCGATCGTCGAGGTATCATTCAAGACGCCTGATTTGGGGAAAGCTTTGGAGGGGCGCGCCAAGCTTGTAGAGTTCCTACAGAGCAGAGGCTGGCTCCTCCCCGAGGACTCATTGAAGACGAAGCTTATCATGGAACGGTACGGAGGGATCAAGCCACGTCTTTAGTCTCTTTAATTCGTGGATCGCGTAATGTTATAGACGCTAGGATTAAGGAAAATCATGAACCGATACCTTTTACACGAAGGTATCGGTTGCTGATTGGATACAGCTTCAAATATCGAGAAAAAGTAGCAAAGTCAGCGAAATTCTATTGATATCGACTTCTAAGACCCGTGATGAGGGGATACACTCACATTATGACTTTGAAACCTCTACTTGGCGCGGTACGGTAGTCAAGCCAAGGACATACGCACTGGGGCTGAATCGCTCAGTCTTCCTCTTGAACTCCGAATCAAGATCCTAAATAAGTAATAAAAAGTCGGTAAAGCTCACCTAGAGACGCGTCAGTGTCGGCAGTGCTTCGGAGATTACGACGCAGTTCGCAACCCGGTGTTATAGATTGGAACATGCAAAATTCGAGGACCGTACACGAAGCTTCAAATATCCATTTTGAAACTTGAACTAGCTGACAACGGTAGCGGGTTATCTATCTTATGGCTGCTCAAATATCAAATCCTCTTACCTAGGCCCTATTGCTACTCAACACCTTTTCCTCATCTCATTGGCGGCAACGTGTAAATCCTCAACTTCAGGTTATCACGCGGCTCGTATAGTCCGCGGGGCTTCTTGGTGCTCTCCATCCAAGCTTGCTCGTGTACCCTGGAGCTTGGAGGGTCTAGTGTAAAACTCATTGGCCAAAACTTATCGAAATTCGGGTTCGAAAGGACTGCGGTGGAGACGCCATCGCGTCGAAATGGTTTTCCATTCATGAAGGTAAGGAATACGTGCTTACTGGCCATGAACCATCTTTAATCTTCTTGACATGCATCATCAAAAGCGTGAGGCAAGAGTGTTTATAGGAGAGAGGAGGCGTCCGAAAGTCGCTTAAAAATTGAAAAAGAAGAAGAAGAAGAAGAAGAAGAAGAAGAAGAAGAAGAAGAAGAAGAAGAAGAAGAAGAAGAAGAAGAAGTTCCGGTTGTGCAAACGCGTTTGCAAAATGTTATGGAATTCTGCTATAAGCAGTGCGAAACATGTGAGTAAGGAAGGAGCTAATCTCGAAGGGAGACCAGTACGTCGGGGCCGGAGACCCTCGAGGAAGAGGAAGAGCGAGGGAAATGCCCTCCAGAGAAGGAGTTGGCTCCCAATATTTCCGGCCATGTAAGTGATGGCTATACCATTTCCTTCTACTTGCAGCACTAGCTCACCTCATTTCCTCGCATGAACATAATACTCGAAAACCAAACGGAATCGGTGTCCCGGAGGACAATCTCAGTCTTCATCCACGAGAAGTGAGCCCGGGAAGTGTGCCCCTAATGATGAACCGAACAAGAAGTGTGGAGACAAAGACACGTCGATTCGGAAGGAGATTGGTCTGGATGGCAAGATGAAGAGTAGCTGTCGCACAACGAGGGACAGAGCGCCACGTAGGAACTCCAATACACATGAAAAGGTCAGTGCAGCAAAAGCCGCCCGCATCTTCGGCTCGAAAGGCAGGGAGCGACAAGGCTGGCCTGGACACTGTCCTCTCTCCGCAATAAAATGAGCTATCTCAACAGAAGTAGAGTTTCAAGAGGAAGTCCAGCGGCCAAGAAAGTTGTAAGCAAATCTTCCGCCGCTCAGAATATATCCAAGTCCAACACTTTTCAAGAGTGTTTATTAGTAGGAGCGGGGAGGGCAGTCGGGGCAGCAGCCACAAATGACAAGAGGGTAGTAACAGGTACGATAACGGCGATAATAGAGACGGACTCAGAATCATCATCGACCTCAACACGCCCAAGAAGGGAAACTTCCCGTTTCCCATGAACAGCAGTAAAATCTTGCTCCTCATCGCCGACGAGACAACTGACGCCGGCGACGGCGGTAATTTCGCCGATTTGGGTTTCGACTATTCAATTACACTGCTCAAGTCCTTGAATGGCTACTATAAATACTATATCATCGAGTACTACGAGCCCGAAACTGGGTAGTTTAAGCAGATGGACAGAGAGGGTGGCCAGTTAAGGGGCACACATCACAATGATGCTGTCTCAACCTACTGCTGCAGCTTCAATCGCGACTTTGAAGGAGCACCTAGTGGTTAGAGGGTTAATGGCTCACTACGTTTTTGGTTGCTCTCTTTTTGCCATGGATGTGTAAGCGGAGTTTTGAATTGGGTGTATTACAATGTTTGATTGCACAGGCACTTAATGCAGGAGCATATAAAACAGATATGGAGTCTTCTTAGAGGAATGTTTGTAGCAAAATTATAATGTTACAGCAGTAACCTGTGCTAAAACTACTTAGAGCGCAAATAATGGAAGTAGTTAGAGTGTTATAATCTTGACTATGACAGGGCCGTTGCGTTTCCATCAACAACTTTTCGACGCGAAGTCCTTTCGCGCACTTCTGCCACTCTTCCTGTCGATGATAGAGCTATGAATGTTGTGCTCTCGCCTGAGAGCGCTCTGTCGTGTTGCCTGATTTACGGGTCCAAAATTTATTACCCTGGAATGACTCCAAGGAAAAAGTCGCAAATCATCCGGCCCCGGTGTTCCACGACCTCAACTTTTGGACTAGGCTCGGAGGACCGCCGCACCAGGACGAGACGTTGGGGCCGCGACGCATCGGAGGTGAAGACGGGAAGATCGGGAGGGATGGATACTACGCTAGGAATCGTGAAGTTGTGATTTAGACGGTGAATCTGAGGATGTCAGATCCCGAGCGCACGGGTCTCGATCACAGGACGCCCTCGCGTGTATCCTTCTATATCCTACCAAGATCTGCTGCTCGTCCTCGGTACTCTGTGAATTGTGCAAGACGCACGTCCCGAACACAATTTCTTTCTAAAACAAGCCCTATAAACAAAGCAAAACTGTTGTGCACGAGGTCTCCACCTGTTGTCTGGCAAGGCTGAAGGCTGAAGGCTGAGATCTGAGTAATGCGAAGAGATTACCCGCGGGACTCCACGAGGGGTTGACATCTCTCAGCCATCATCGTCGCGATAGAAGCCATCCAACCCTCTTCTGGCCAGCCCCTTCTTGGCCTTGCTACTTCTCTCCTCCGGGCTGGCTGCGGCCCAGAGAGGCCACATTCGTTCGTCGTTGCGCCAATCCGACGCGGATTCGAACGCCTCAAGATTCGATGCCCTTGACAGATCCACTATTCGTCCCGACGCCAATCGGTTGTCCGCTCAGCGTGGTACGAGGCCTGCTTTGGAGTATAATAAACGAATAGCGGTGCCATAGTGCGAGAAGGTTGTGCAATGGCCAAACAAGACCCCCGCAGATCTCCGCATAGTGAGCAGGGAAGCTCGAGTCCTGCGTCTAGAGATCGGCGAGAAGCGCGTAAGTGTGAAAGTGCAGGACGAATGATCCGTGATTTTCCATGCTGAACATTTTGATAGGAGCACGAAGGTCAGAACCTGATTCGAACACGCGTCCCCACAATCGATCGTCGGGTACCCAGGTGAACCACCGTAGTCGAACTCGCGATAACTCTACATCGAGTATAATTTCCGAGAATAGGTTTAGGGAAATTGACGAGGTAACGGTGGCCAAAGAATACAGACACCAAGGTTGGTGGCAGATTTTGATATCCAAACCTCCAGCGCCGCTCCCTTCCTGAGAGGCATGATGGCTGACATGTCATAGAAACGCGCGGATCCGAGGTCCACGTTACTTTCCACAATCATCCGCAGCATAGAGGGGACTCACATGAACTGGAAGCGCGGATAAGGCGAATAGAACAAAAATTTGACGTAATATGGGACATTGCTGGAGGGGTGGAAACCGAGAACGCACACCAGTGGTCGACAGAATTCGTGGTGTTATCATCTTTGATAGTAGTGATGGCCTCTGTTTATATGATTCGTCGGACGTAGCGGTAGAAATGTAACGAAAAGATCTTTTTGTGTTATTACGGACACACCTTTGCGACCCGGCATACCGATTGGTCTTCTAGACTAGGGGCCTAGGGAGTGCTGCTCTTAGGTAGATACTTGTGTCGACGGATACCAGAAGTACGTGGCCTTGTTTCTGGCGAGCCCGAGCCAGCGGGGAATATCCTTGATCTAAAGCAGCGTAACTAAATCTAAATTTTGATCACTTTCGTCTTCAAGTGTGAAAGCCCATGCACTCGCCGTGAAATAGCTTCGGGATCAAAGCTAGATGTGTTAAATGGGTAACCAAAGACATCGCATACGAAATGGAATTATAAATACCGAATGCTAATGAACGACAATCACAGTAACGGTACTTTAAGCATATCGGCTATTTAACCCGTTCTGCATTCGCATAGAATCGTACCCTCCGTACCTGGCTGTGCTAAAAAGTTCCTATGTAGCTCTTATCCGTCGCTAATAGAGTGCTTGCATTGTTATAGCCTCCCAGATGTCGTCCAACTAGCCACTGGCGTCGTCCACTCCCGCAGGACGCAGGCACCGAAGACAGAAACATTCCTCATCCACTCTTGCAAAACAAAGAGTCTCAGTGCCCGTGTTGCCAATCTAGGTGTCCGGTGGCTGGCACAAGAGTAGAAGACAATAAGAGGCATCCTCTATTGCGAGCTCCATCGGTTCTCCCGCTGTCAATTGAGCGTATTTTCCAAACACCAGCTCCTTATTACCGACTTTCAGAGTTTCAGAGGTAGAGTGTATTGGAATTAGAACGACGGTTGCTCCCTTCTTGACAGGGAGACTTGCGCGCTTTTTGAAGTGGATCGCGGTTATTCGTGTCTCGCTCTTGCTATGCTAGATAATGCAACACAAATCAGCTTGTGACCTCCAGCAATTCTGCGATATAGAGCAGGCAGAGAACGTATATACCTCATCAGAAAAGTGAGCAAGGACGTTGGGAAATCGCTCGACCAGAGACTCAACCTCAACGCACAATGAGTAGTCCTCCGTCTCCAACTCTTGATACGATGCTTTCTGAATGAAGTCGGCGCTGTGTTTTACCTCCTGTTGAGCCTGATCGGATAGCTCCACTACCGCAACTTTCTGGTCCTCCATTGTCGACTGGGCTTTCTCGGAGGGTCGGCTTCGCGAGTTGGCTTGCGGACCTAGTCTGCCTGCCGAGATGCGAGTGACCAGTTCGTAAGCGAGCCGAAGTGGCGTGTATCCATGCATCCTCGGCGGCTTCATCATTGGCTGGGCAATAATGTAGAGAGGGCAACACTTGCTTCCTCAAATCGGGCTCTTCGCAGGTTCTTATTGCGAGATATAGTGCCCTCCATCGCTACGGTACCTTCCATCGATCAATGACTGAGCTTCCCGTGGAGCCACTGATGGCTCTTGACACATGACGGCGATCGCAATGAAGCCGCAGAGGCTCCACAAAGTGAACAGCATAGTAGCTGTAAGGCCTCAAACCACAGATGCGCACCAAGGCTCTCGGTTTGACTCATTCTATTAATCCATGTTACAAAAAGCCTCACCGGCGGGGTAGCCTTGTTATCAGCAATACCGCGGAATGAGGCTATTCCTGCCGCCTCACCAGAGACGAGTTGGCTTGGGCATCCGGATTTCAGCCTGGGAGTTCCGCGACAGGAATGTGTGAGCAAATCAATTATCTCTAATGCGCCAGCCCTGTCCCACTTCAAATACCTACAACCTGTGTTTTGAGCGGTTCTGCCCCTAGAAATTGTTCTGACCAGAGCAAACCGTTTGGGTAGCGATGCATGCTGCGGTGGCGATGCGTTGCACATTCCGCTCTGGTGGTATTTCAAATACGACTCCCGCCAAAGATAAGGATGATGTTACCCAACGTTCTGCCTTGTGCGAACTGTTTGCCTAGTCGCCGGTAATAGCATTGTAAACCTCGCGCCACGTCAGAATCAGGATCTGACGGCGTACAAAGTTTAGGTCTCACAGATAAGGCATACGTGCTACATTACCATTGGATATACCGAGCTTATATCGAGGCATATACCAGGGCGAAATGTCGAGAATCCTACGCAGCTCGAATTCTTTTTTTTTAAAAGGTTGTATTGACTCACGAGCAGAGCATGAGTGGAGTAGAGCTATTGGGCGCCATTGTAGCCACCTCACAACTCTTTGGATACTTATTGGATCTGGCCAACGCGCTTCTGGAGCTCCGGGACCACATCAACCACTCTTCGGCGCGAGTACAGGCTTATCGTGAAAGACTGGAATCGCTCGCTCGTACAATCCAATACATCCAAGCGAATCCACCTCTCCTCACCCACGTAGTCGAAGTAACCCTGCAGCTCATCTCGCAAAGGGTCAACACGCTCAACAGTATCTTGCGCAAGTCATTCTCAAAGGCACCACGTCGTGCTTCGCAGAGATTTATGCGAGTGTACGCGGAGAAAAAAGCGGAACGCCGAATCAGAGAAGCACTTGCGAATTTGGAGAGCTATAAGATCGACCTTGTTATCTGCATCTCCGGCACTCGCCAAATGACTACGGAACACATCGACACTGGGAGGATGGGAGAAGACGGGGGTATTCTACTTGAGCCTTCCTTGCAGAACAAGGGTAAGCACAGACTACTGTCTCTGAATTTGCTTACGAATCATGGTAGAATTGGTCCCATACGAAAAGCCTACGACCCCAGGGAGCGATTCAGTGAGTGATTATATATTCCTGTTATCGTCAAGTGAGCTCTTGAAGCTAATCGCGCGAATGATCGCTAATTGTCTCTGCGCTTCAGTTTGGCAGTACCTCGTCCACGGAGACCACAGACGCACCTGCTGTCGACAAAGAAAAGGAGTGCACTGGAGACGCGCAGGCAAAGGTTGGCGAGTATAATGATAACAAGGTTCATGACACTCCTTATGGAATTATCGGACATCTTGGTCAAGCGGATTCCAAAGAGCCGCTGTGCATCAACAGGAATGAATTTCGCGGTGGTACGGTTGCGTTCGTCGGAAAAGCGTGCCTGGACGCCACCAGAGAGATATTCAAGGCTCCCCGCACTCCGCAATCCTCTTTTCAGCGCAACGAGCCGAAAGAGAGCGACTAAATAGCGGTTTTGCGAAGGGCTGATCCCTTTTTCCAATAGATATTTAATGGCGGGCAAGCACAAGTGGGCGTCTAGTCACGAAATGGGATAAAATGGGGGCATTCGTCTAGCATCAGTTATCAAAAGTGTCTGATTTTTATACATGGACCCGAACCGCTGCATAACTTAATGACATAATGACACGGCGCATAGCCCTGATTTACTTGCACGAGTCTGAAATAGGTGTGGACTTCAGATCTTCAGCACTCGTTCCCCATTTCATTATCCATGAGGCATGCGTGACTCTCTCACACCGACATGCAGGGTGACGGTCAAGGCAAGATGTATAGTTAGCCTGTAAATTTATTTATCCTACGTCATTTCGAAACGTACCGTGACTTCTGATTCTGGTGGTCCTTCCTCCCTGCATACTCTCTTTTCGTAGTTATACTGACACCGAGATGCCTACTGGACGTACAGATTCAGATTTCGCCCGTTCTCTTCATAGCGACTATACAAAGCTTTCCATATATATAGTAAAGGAGGTGTTTTTGCGGGAAATTTTACTATTTGAAGCTCTTTATATCTTCTATTTAGGACGCGGTAGCAAAGACGGTAGTAATAGAGATAAAAATGAATATGGAATTTAAAATACTTATCTCTACTATCTGAAATTTATGGACCTTATTTCATATTACCATTTTAAGTTATTTCCGGGTTTGGCGACGCCGTGGCACTTATTCGAGTATACTAACTCCTTAGCTACAAGATGGAGAACCCTGACTCATGTACATGGTTCGTGCAGTGACGTCTGACTCGGCGCGCGTGTCCCGCATCGCGACAACTTCCACCTCGCACGCCAACCAGCAACCACATAATGGACGACATGGCTTCGCGAATAGCTTCTCTACGCTCTTTACTACCAGACATCGAGTCGGCTCTGCGCGACTTTACGTCTTCGCCCGCTAGATTTCAAGTCGTGCGGACCGTAAATAGCATCGCGTCCACCCCGAATCCCAAAACCCTCTACATCCTCGATTCCTCCTTCAACCCGCCATCCCGCGCCCACCTCTCTCTCGCCACGTCGGCCCTACAAAGCCCCGCGCCCTCGGACGAAAAACCATATCGATTGCTCCTGCTCTTTAGTACGCATAATGCGGATAAGGCGCATAGTCCGGCGAGCTTCGTGCAGCGCATTGCGCTTATGATGCTGTTTGCAGAAGACATCTCACATTCTCTCCAGACATCGTCATCTTCATACTCCGGGGCAGCAGATGTTGCGATAGATGTAGGGCTCACTAAAGAGCCTTACTACTTGGACAAATCTATCGCCATTGCGTCATCCACGCCGAGCTTCTACCCCGACAACCCAGTTCATGTTCACCTCGTCGGTTATGATACCCTCATCCGCGTCTGCAATCCGAAATATTACACAGACTCCACACCACCCCTCTCAGCGCTTGCCCCCTTCTTCGCCGCCGGCCACAAGCTCCGCGTTACGCAGCGGCCGTGCGATGAGGCAGATAGCGCGTCCGAGGAGTTTGGCTCGGTGGCGGAGCAAGAGTCGTATTTGAAGAAGTTGAGGGATGGCGAGTGGGAAGAACAGGGGTTTGAGCGCGCGTGGGGTCAGAGGATCGATATGGTGGAGGCGGGGGAGGGGGTGGGGATTAGCTCGACGAGGGTTCGGAGGATGGCGAAAGAAGGCGAGTGGGATGAGGTGAGGAAGCTTTGTACGGAGGGGGTGGCTGCGTGGGTGAGGGATCAGGGGTTGTATGCTGAGGATGATAGTGGGAAGAAGATGATGGGGTGAATTGGAGGTGTGACGTTATAGTATCGGATATAAGAGGGCTCGTTATGGTGCATACGCCGTATCAGAGCCTACCACGGTCGGTGGAGCCATTCGTGAACGAGTCCTTGAAGGCTACCGGGGAAGGTCATACATCATGAGGCAATCACGAGTGATATTCTCGAGACTCCATCGGACGTGGAAGAGCATCGCCCCCCGCAAGATCAGGTTTTCCTGGAAGAAGCGCCGATGACGGTCTTCCTTGCTCCGCCGCATAATCCGTGTGTCGAAATGCTCAGGTGGAGACGGCGTGCTCTATTCCGTCGCATACCAACTATTATTCTGGTCTACATGGCATCCGATGCCCTTATGCTGGCTGCGAAGTTGCGTGCCGCACTGTTGCCTCGGGGCGTCCTCTGCTCTTTCCTGTCGAAACGGGGTCAGTTGCGAACTGGGTCGAGTGTCGTCGGGTGTCATCGAGCGTCGTCGAGTGTCATCGTCAGTCAAGCCGTCTCCATCATCAGAACGCTCCTCATCTTGATACCAAACACGAATTCCTTCCTTTTGCTTGCGCACTGCGAGCGCTGCGCTCTCTTGTGTCCCGTTGTAATGGGCCGTCTTCACCCGTCATTGTGACCAGGCAGAGGCAGTTGCTCCACGTGGTTTTGAAGCCTGCATCAACAATCCACCACGCCAAACAAACCTCTCACTCAAGTTCACCCCACAACCGCCATGGCGTCGAAGCTTTGCTGTACGGCGGAGCAAGACGAGCGTTCGGACTCTCCAGAGCTTCCGAACGCCCGTGTCAGTGACGCCACGCCTGCGAAACTTCCCCTTTTGCCGAAGCGTCCTCCATCCCAGAACTCTCACTTCACTAGTGCTCGGACGGATGACCTCCATGAACTCCACCAGATCTTCAACAATGCAAAAGATGACGGAGCGAGACCAGCATCACCACAAAAGGCCGGTCGTGCGCGTTTCATTAGACCATCGGTCTATAGTCTTCATTCGCTCCACAAGATGAAGAGCATGCACTCCATCATCAGACGGAAGTTCTCCAAAGATCTATCGAAGAATCCGTGTAGCGATCACGTCAAGCCCGGCGGTGCGAAGAAAAAAGCTGCACCAATGACGAACGACACGGTGCTCAAGCAGGCGAACGCTGGTCCAAACCTGCAGCTCAAGATCACCAAGGACGACCTGAGGAAGGACCTTCTCAGCGACAAGAAGCGGGACGAGGGAGGCTACGATTCTGACGCCGAGGTGCTGGACGATATTGCGAAAAACATCGGGAGGAAGATGCCCGTCAAGAGGCCGAGTGTTCACAGTATTGAGTGGACGCCGTCAACTACAAGGTGAGCCTTGTGCATCTCGTCTCATTGATAGCTGACTGACTCTCGTAGCAAACCAACTCCCGGTTCTTCATCCAAGAGCCGGCACAGTCCAGGTCGACCCAACGACATACGACCGTACCATATCAAACAGCCGCAATCTGCATCGCTATCAGCGCGCTTCAGCCAAGTCTTCAGTACGCCAAACTTCCAGCTCGAAACATCGAAAATACAAGAGCGCAAGCTGAGGCGGTCTCATTCTGCCACATCAGTCGGCCTTCCTCAGCCTTCACCAGTCTCACCGCTGCGGCTACCGAGTCTTGATGCGAACGATAGTGAAAGTGCTTCATGGTCTGTTGCCTTAAATGAAAGCCTCCGACTCTCCCATTTCCCAGTCCCGCCGAAGCAGTCAAGAGCTTCCCTCAATTCTCTTGTGGATAAAGAGGCGGAGGGTAAATCGCCAACCCGGAAGACCGTACCGCCATCGCAATCCACGCCGGATACGGCGAAAGAGCCTCAGACACCTGCTACCGTGGTGCAGATTCGTGTGCAGGAGCCTACTGCAGTCACTACCCCACGCACCTCTACGTCGGTAAAGGGAACAGTCCGTGAAAATGTGCCATTTGCTCCGAAAGAAGTGGCGGAGAATGAACCCGATGCCCAAGAGGACGCCAACCCGCGTCGATCTGTTCATCTCTACAGCATGCGTATCTCACATCATCTACGATCTGGATCGCTTCTGTCCTGGGATAATATTAATGATGCACCAGATCTACAAAACCCGCGTCATGTCTTCCGTGACCGATCGGTCTCAGATCTGAGTCGTGTGTCGCAGATCCAAAAGCAGATTTCGCGACACGAACGACAAACCTCAAGTACTGGCTTCGCAAGCTCTAAGGTCCCCAGCAAATGGGGTAAGGTGGTCCCTCCTGAGGTTCGAGAAGACAAGTCGTCCATCTACTCAAGCAGACCTCAGAGTCCGCCGGACAGTTTCGGTGGTTCGATGATCAATCTTTCCCGGACTGCTACCGGGAACGCAAAGGATTCCCCGGTCGATCTACACAAGCCACGGCGTTCGAATTCCTATCCTACAGACAACGACGATACTCCCAGGCCCGCGCAACGATATGGCCTTACGAGTCTCCGCGATATTACAAGCTACTCTACGATAAAGGGGCCATCCCAAGAGACACCCCAACTTGCACGAAACAACAGCGTCGCTAGTACAAAGAAATCGAAGTTCCGCGAGGAGTTCAGTCCATCGCCGCCAAAGAAGAAACTCATCCCCTCATCTTCGATTATGAAGTTCCTAAATCCAAAGCGAAGCAGCATTCGCAGTCAGAGCGAAGCCAATATTAAGCCCTCTATTATTGAGGCAGCTGTTGATGGTTTGCTTGAGGTGCCGGGTGCAGCTACGCATCGCGAACGTCGGCAGTCGAAGTCAATGGTGAGTATGGAGGCCGAACAAAAAGCGCTTGGGAAGGACAAGAAAGCAAGCCCGATGTGGGAACAAGCTCTGAAAACTCACCAAGACGAACGAGCAGCGATGTTCCTGCCAAAGAATAAGGAACTTGCCACCCATAGCAGCCCATTTCGAGAGCGGAGCGGCAGTGTATCGAAGCCTAGATCCAGTATAGACGAGGATGCTCCGTCCGTGGAGAACAAATTCACTTCTGCAAAACGCATTTCGGTCCCGCTCCTTGAGCCCCTGACCGCAGTGGCTATTGCTACTTCTCGCGAAGCTCCTTCGTTCTTCTCAAGGCGTAGCGCATTCGTCAGCAATGACTCAGAAGACATCAGTCCTAGTCACGAAGCGCAGATGCACTTCAACCGCCAGTCCGACAATGCCGAAACTGTCGGTGCTTGGGGTCGCTACCCTTCTCATTCGCGTCCGGAGCGTACTCTCTCTGCTGGTCACGCGGACCACGTCGAGTCCAGAGACTTCGCGTTGGAAGCAGCTATTAACTTCGCAATGGGTAAGGATAATGACGAAGATGGAGACAACATTGATCCAGCTCAGCGACCGCTCACTCCACCCCTTCTGCCTGGCGAAAAGAAGCGGAGAAAGAAGGTTGGCAACACTCGCATGGCGAAGAGCAACTCCATGACTTTCGGGAAGAATTTCCTCAAGAACTATACGAAGATCTTTAGAAGCCAGAGCATCGAATTCCAGAAGCACGGCCATGGTCATCGAAGTTCGATCACTACTGGTGGTACACTGGAGTATCCCGAGTTGGAGATTTTGCCGGACGTTTGGAGGCGCGGTGTCATCGAAGAGAGAGGTGGCGAGCGCAGTAGCGATAGCCACGAGCATCGTGCTGCGGAGGAAGGATATGGGTCTGGGGGCAATAAGGGAAAAGGGAAAGGAAAGCTCAAGGAAGATGATTCGACCTCTACAATCCGCCCGCTCAACGGTTCCAGGCCGGATCCAAATACTTCGTTGCTCCGACTTGATGGACCGTCTGATCAGCATATCAAAAAGGACACTGCGCGTGTTTGGTCCGCCTATTATGAGGACTGCCTGCCGTCCTATCCCCGCGCAAGCACGGAACTCGATCTCGGCCTCAAGGACTTCGGCACATCAGCTCGCCACTCCCTCGAGAGCAGACGACCATCCATGCACTCACGTACCTTGCCTGGTCGTTTCGCCAAGCACTCCCGCAACGCAAGTCATATGAGCCGTCTCAGCGTCATCAGCAACGGCAGTGCGCGTCCGAGCTTCACCTCCATGGCTGAGGACGACACTGGTGTGGATGAGAGGAGCATTGTTAGCGTGAGAAGGAGTACTATGGACCTGGTTACGCTGTACAAGGAACAGGAAAATACGGAGAGGGAGAGAGTGTTGAGCCTAACGAGGATGGAGGGTAAGAGGGAAAATGCGGGCTTGGCTGGTTTGTGAAGGGTGGTGTAATGGGTATTGGAAAATATGAAGTATATATTAAGACATGGTTAGGAGGTATGGTATGGTTTTGTGAGAGAGAACACAATGGCGGATCGGAACCTAGGTAGCTGAGCTTACTAACATGGATATAGTGTAGCATTCAATTATCTTTTTGTAGTTTTTCTGCCTCTCGCTTCGCTTCCACTATTGCATCAGTTCTAGACTTTGTTCATTTTTTCGGTGTTATTTAGCGTTTGCATAGGTCCTACTTTATTGAGGTGGGGCGTACGAAATCGAAATCGAAGTCGGAGTCGTAGTTGGCAAAGCCCTTCCAAAAGGTTGTCGGTACAAAAATATCTTCAATAGGAGTAAAGATGCGTAGTAGAGTACGTCTAGGGGTATTAGGTATTGGCGTGTGTGTTTTTCTTAGACGGGGCGCTATGCTGTGCTGTGCCGTAATACTAATATACGTTTGGTATGCAATATGTCTAGGAGCTAGGATGTAGTGTATGGATGCTATATTTTGCGTGGGCGCTTGATGTGGGATATGGCCTTTGTCTTCTGTCTTGCTGAAGTTATGGTTTTGGGGATTTTTTGGGGTGTGGGGTTGTAAGGTATTAGTGGTGGGGAGGAAGATAATTACGGGTGGATGGGAAGGGGAGGGGAGAGATGTAGTGGTGCAACAAGTGAGGGTGGGGGGGTGTTTTAATGTAGCTAGCGATCGCGTCAACCGCTTCTGCAGCGAGAGAATTTTTTTGTGTTTGCAGCTCAAGAGCCTCATGATTCGTGGATGACGTTGGCTCGCTATCAAGCTCGACAATGACTCTTTCTCAAAACTATCGAAGTATGAGTCCTATATATAAGAGTTAATGTAACTGGGAGATTGAGGAAGGGGCTTTCGGTAGGGTGGTGTAGGGGATGTTGAGTTTTTAGGCCGTTTCTAAGTATATCACTTCCGCGTGTGTTTGAGCTGCGCTCCTCTAGCGCTATTACAATTAACTCCGTTCTTCGCATCTACTTCGCACACTCCTGTGATGCATATTTTAGAAGGCGCATCTTCGCTTTTCTGTAATTAATATCCATCAACTCAAAGCATTAACCAAGCAGAGATAAGTGCACATTTTAAAGCTTAATGTCCAAAGAGCGTGAACTACAGAGTTCAAATAATTTAATAAAATCTGATATGGCAGGTTGACTGCCGCCGTTTGTATGGTGATATATATTACCTTACCTAGAGGTTGAGATCTGTTACCACGAAGCCCTTCAACCCTCTACACAACACCATCCCCTTTGTTAGATAGTTTGGGGTCCACGGGAGTTTCGGATGGCTTGGTTGCTGCCGTGGTTTTCTCTCCATTCCCATGCACCGATTTCCGCCAGAACCATGCTGTGCCTTTAACTCATCAACAAACCCTTCCCTTGCAAGCTGGAAAATGTCCTTGTTCGATGACATGTTGGCTGTTAGGATGAAACTTCCATGGTAGAGCGAAGAATCGGACTGAAAAGCTTTGCTGCTCTTGCGTTTGCGAACGCTTACATACGCCTTTAACACCCAGTTCAGCTGGGGCGCAGCTACAACTAATATCTCTTCGCCAACCGAAACAAGCTAGACCCGTTACAGTAATGTATAGCCACTGCGCGCCGCATGCTTCTACTGTTATAGGCGCGTAAACGATGACAGCACATTTAGAGTTGAGGTGCGCTTAAGATTTATCGGAAGTCAGTTGCTGAAAAGCATTCTCACAGCACTAATTTCTATCTCTGCGCCAGCCTTAAATCCGATACTTGCGCGGGGTAACACGGTATGTGCCGCCTAGGAAGGTTCTTGGGAACAACATATAAAGCATTTCCTACGACTGAACAACCACATAAACCCAACTTCCTAAACAGTAAATAATCCTTTCCTACAAACTTCGTCCCAATACTACAATGCGGTCCTTCAAAAACGAGCGCTTCACCCCGCAAGGTTACGACACCTTCTCTCCGACCTACTCGTACATATCTCGCGTTCCCATATCTCCTACCACCAGCACTCTCATTCCCCTCGCCGGCTAAATAGGTCGGGGCAGCACCGTGGCGATGATCCCAACTACACTAGCGGGGCAATGTGGCGCTAACGTCGATAAATGCCTTAATGCTGTGGATGCGACCGAAGAAGACGTTGTGCGGGTTTTTCAGTACATCGTTAACTTACTGGAGGAAGAGAATGAGGAGCCAGGATCCGGAAGAGACGGAGAGATATGCAGAAGGATGGAAGGATTGAAGCCGCCGAGTACGGTGGCGGATGTGAGCACTTTGGCGGTGAAGGAACTGTTCTCTGAGATTGAGATTATCGTGGTAGTGAACAAAGAGGAATAGTTAGGGATGAGTACAAGATTTTCAAAACTAAGCAATCAGGAAGTAACAAGGAACTGCGCAAGCCGTTCTATAACAGGAAAGAGAGTACCTCAGGTAGTGCTTGTGCTGCTTTAATGTCACCCAACCTCTCGATCTATGAATGACAAAGGGGCAAAGGGCTGCAATTCCTATACGTATCAGGAAAAGGGTAGATCACAAGCTGAGCATCCGTGTAACCACTCTGCCCCCATGACCAGCGTGGTAGCGCTTGGTCGACTTGGCGGTACGGCTGTGGCTGCACTTCACTTCCACCGGGGTTTTCCTGGACCCGCACCACCGTGCCCACACTTCCACATTCTCTACAACCGGTGCCTCACTCTTTGAAACCGGCAGTGACCTGACCGTTGCCCTTTCTCCTATTTTACTCGGTAATTTTCCGCTACGGCTAGAAGTACCGAGTTGGGCCGACCGTCAATATCTGCTGTAAGCAGACAGCGAAGCGAGGCTGCCCCTCTTTGTTCTCGTAAACATAATAACACCCCATATTGCCTTTGCATTAGACGTCAGCGCTAAAAAATAATACCCGAAATGTCTCCTCCGTTGCTGTATTAATGTAAGGGTAGATGGGGCCCTGAAAGGTAAAATGCGTACAGTAGCCCTGAAATCACGAATGGTTCACAGTCTATGTGTAAGTGAGATTAATTCGCAAACAACTGCCGCACTTTCCACCCACTAACAATGCGCTTCCCGGAACGATATGACTATTATAAAAACACGAGAGCTTGCAGTTCAGCTTCTCTATTTGGTCAGCACTACCGTAGTGTACCAGTGTTTGTTTTGATCTAGCCCAGAGCATTTCGAAAATACGAGCAATGCGAGCGATAGCTTTGGTACTCCCATCTTACCATAATCTAAAGGCTCTGGGCACCCCTTAGTGTGCATTTTGTAGAACCTCAAAATCACTAGTACCATATCGAGCACGACCGAAATACGGCAATACACAGCGCTCTCGCAAAGCTCGCATTTCGCACCGATTTGGATCTTGGCACACCTTAAGGGCTTCAGATAGCAGATATAAAGCCAGTGCTTTCGCCCACCAGATTTGATATCAACTCATCTTTCGAACGATAACTCAATCTCCCATATTTCAATTGCAATCAAATTTGCTACCCTCTCAATATGAAATTCACTGCATTCGCCATCGCCGCCGTCTTGCCCTTCGCGGCACTTTCTGCCCCAATGTCGGGAGATGACACGACTCTTGGAAGAGCGGACGTTGAGTCCCCTGCTCTCGAGAAGAGGAATATTGTTGGAACAGTCGATGCTGATGCGCTCAAATATCGACGATGCCCCCGAACTTCTTGTGACGCCGTCGGGCAGTACTCGAGGGGGACGCGTATCACTATGGAATGCTTTACTACTGCAAGTACCACAACTGTGGAGGGCGATGCGTAAGTCGATCCTTACTTTTCAATCACTATTGAATGATTAAAATGAGAAATTCCCGTCCAGCTAACAAGAAAACATAGACGATGGGCAAGGCTTACCAATAATTATTGGGTTTCTCTTTACTACGTGAACTGGCCAGGTTAGTATACACCTCCTTGCCGAGGAAATGCTTTGACACTAAACCAAACCACCGTAGGAACTCTCACTCGCTGCTAATCAGCTCCAATTCGGATTGAAACTTTGGAAGAGATCGAGACATACTAGGATTGAATCTGGGGATGTGAATGGACCGTTGTTTAAAGTGGTGGAATCTTAGTGATGAAAGCAACAGTATCTTCTCCCTCTTGCGTCTACCATAATTGTGTCTCTTTTTACTTTGCCTTGCACCTTGACATACATGATTTGACATATGATACCTTCGATAAGGTCGCTGCTCAAGTTTCGCCCATTACCGTCGCTCAGAACTAGACTTGCTATCCATCAGTGCAATAGCAGGCCCTCGCGGTTAATACCATAGCAGAGCTGACGAGTATATAGCTTAAGTATAGATTATCTGGTAATATCTCAGCTGAGCATCTCAGAAAAACTATCGCAAGATAGCGGAAGATCATCAGCGTTGCTGTTCCCGCGGTCCAGTAGAATTAATAGTGTTTTCATCCCCTCCCCCAGGAGCTTGGGCCACTACCCGGCGTGACGTAACGTTCGCTCCTAGGCTAGCTATGTTTTTCGTGATTCTAATCACCTTATTGTATTTCAATGTTTCGAAATCTCACGTTTATTCGAAGCATGATTGTTGAGAAGAGTTATTATCAAGCGTGGTAACGAGCCAAAATCAACCACGGATTATAAGAAGGCTCTTAAGCCGCACGCGCACACAAAAGAAAAAATACTCTCCCTATAGAAGCAGTTGACGCGATCACGAGAAGAGTTATTATTAAGCTTGGTAGCGAGCCAAAGTCATCCACGGATCATGAGGCTCTTGAGCCGCACACGCACACACAAAAGAAAAAAAAACTCTCTCGCTGCAGAAGCAGTTGACGCGATCACTAGGTATTAGCTCCCTTAATAGCCTACTAAGAAGGCCTTTTTCTCCTTTCTTAAATATCTTCCTTATATAAGTATTTCCTCCAGCCTACGTAGATAGTATGACTACCTTTCGATAAAACGACTATCCTCGTTATATAGGTCTTCGGACAGGAATATATTATAGGTAACTATAAATAGCTATATAAGAATTCTATTACCGCTCGTTCCCTTAAATATATCTAATATATAGTTGGTTTTGTACTAATAGTTATTATAATCGAGGAGCCCTATCGATAGTACCTCCCGCCTGTAGCGCCGGGGATGCTCCGCCGTAATATTCGAAAGGTTTAGAGCGCTATACTCGAATAGCCTATTATACTCTAGTTCCTTCTACTAAAGGACTAGGCGAACCATCGTTAGTAAAGATATATAATTGGTAGATATTAATAGTAAGTTTAAGGAAGAGGTAAGGAAGCTAGCTAGGTATAAGAGAGAAATATAAGGAAGCTAGCTAAGGATAAGAGATAGATAGAAGTAAGATACTAGTATTATCGTAGGTAATTTTTATACTATAGGTGGTAGTACGGGTACGCTAACTTATCGTTACTACTATTAGTCTCCTAACCAGGCTTTGTGGTTCGGTAGTATATATTATTTCTCGTCGCCTTAATATTCGAAATATTACCTCGTCGGTATCTTATGATTAATAGTACTATATATAGCTCTATAGCTCTATTAGCGTATATAAGGTATATGTATAGTACCTCTACTATATGTAAACTCCTACTATATTTCGTACGGACCTTATAAAGAGACTCCCACTATACAAATCCAAATCAAATATCAACTCAAAGTATTAACCTAACAGAGATAGGAGTATATTTTAAGGCTTAATGTCCAAAGAGCTTTAACTATAGGGTTTGAATAATTTAATAAAATCTAATATAGCAGGTTGACTGCCGCCGTTTATATGGTAATATATATTACTTTACCTAGATATTAAGATCTACTACTACGGAACCCTTTAACCCTCTATACAACACCATCCCCTTTATTAGATAGTTTGGAGTCCACAGGAGGTTTGGATGGGTTGGTTGCTGCCGTGTTTCTCTCTCCACTCCCGTGCATGGATTTCCGCCAGAACCATGCTGCAGTGTTTTTCTCCCCACCCTCGTGCGCGGATTTCCGCCAGAACCATGCTGCAGGTAAGACTACCACGACTTCCGAAACCACTAGAATCATATCAGTAAACTTATTAAGCTAGATTGTGTGGTATTGCCGTACACATGCCCAGGAAGGACTGCCACCATCTCCAATTGACGTTGCTCTCTCTGTGAGGGTATTCGTTTGTTGGAATGGCCATGAACGCAGCAACGAAGTTGAGTGGTGTCTGGCACGTTGTAAGAGCGGGAACCTGTTCGACTGAGGGTATGGATCGTTGCTTACGAAGATGACCGTAATGATCGTGAATGCGAGGAGCAACTGGGACTGCTTCTCGTTCTCTTTGTCTCGCTTGTCAGCATCTCTGGCAAAATTCAAACTACCTTGCTTTTGCTTGAGATCAAGTAGCTGGTTGAACTGGATTTTGTTAGCTTCCACTCGAGCTTTCTTGCAGATTAGGTGTGGGGTACTCGTCTCTCTACATTCTCTGCTTCCTTGTCTATCTTCCTTAATGTGTCGCGCCTTTCTGTGAAAGCGAATCCTTTCATACGATTGTTCTTGGTCGCCCATCTCCACCGGTTAATGACGGCTTCCTGGTTATCAATGACCCTCTCGATCATTTTCAGTTCGTCTCTAATGTCTCTTGCTTGTCTCAGTCCTTCTGTTTCAGGGTAGATGTCATATAGCGCCTTGAGCTCTCTATCCAGCTCCGCTTCTTCTTTCGATTGCTCTCGGCCAAATCTGTTGCTCTGGCTGACGCCACGAATGTAGTCGCTAAACATCTTATACCGATCTGTTTCTACTTGGGCCTCCAGAATATTAGCGACGAGCGAACTGAGGAGGGGAAATACTTTACCACGGAGGTAGTGCTCTTTGCAAATATAGATGGCCAGGGCTCCGATTCTCTCCAGCCCCTGTCTCCTGGCTCATCGGAGAGAAGGACGCATTGACGAAGCATACGTTCGACAAAGCCTTCGATTGATAGCTGATTAAGATCGTTTAAGCTCTCAAACAAGTGATTTACTTGAAGAGTCCATGGGTCCGGGAATGCTGTCACAACTAAATCTAGAACGAAGAATGTATTAGATTTATCAAAAGCAGGGTAAACATCTTTCGGTTAGGGGTACGAACTGCATCGCGATTGCGAGATAGTGGCGCTTCAGTATGAGACAATAGGTAATAACACCCGTCTCAACCACTTTTGCCGACTTCGTACCCCAACCCTTAGTACTTACTTTCGACTTTCCATAGCCATACTTGGTTGACCATCAAAAGCTGGGCTTTTCTAAAACGGTCGTCAAGGAGCTTTGCGGCTTCTGTGTACCGGAAAGTGACCTGGTCACGATCTCGGGCCTCGGGTAGTCGATCAGTCGCGAAATGTGATTGATCCAAGGTTTGAGGGATTTGTAGAATGTGTTTTCGCTCCTGCACCTTGTACCGCTTGTTGTCGGCAGGTTCCCACAGCCCTATTTTCTTGAGGATCTCCTCAGTGCGACCGCCAAGCAAGTTTTCAGTTTCAAACACAAGATATGGCATCTGAGCCGAGTGTGAGCTACAGGTCGAATTTGAAATGTTGGCTCATTCTTACCACAATCGATAACACATGTTCCTTCGTCGTACAATGAACCTGCCGACATTGCGGCGACCGTTTGAGTTCGTCAAAAGCTTCGTCAATCACGCCAATGAGATTAGTACCGTTGACCATTTTGTATGATGCTGGCAAATGCTGTATTGCCCACTGCAATCAGGGCGTCAGCATATGATATAATGTCTTATCTTGGAAAGCAACACGGTGGATGCGTACCCTGACCCACAGAATCTGATGATAGTTAGCATCGATTTGGCAAAACGGGGAACACTTCGAAGCAACGCGTACATTGTTACAAGGAACATGAATCCATATCCATGGCTTGTCCAGATTTCGGTCCTCGTGATCTAGACCTGGCATGTGTGTTTCCCGTGCGGGCTCCCACATCAATTGCTTTACTCTCTCCACAACTGATATTACTTCTTTTCGTAGTGTATCTTTAGGCAGAGGAGATAAGTCGACACTGGTGATCCTTTTACTCGCTATGGCGTGACTTTCCACAAATTTCCACAGCAGTTGAGGTGACCACCGTGGTAAGCTACCGCTTAGTGGCAACTCCAGCTTGTCAGATCTCCTCTCATCCTGGAGTGTGTCGGGAAATTCGCCAAAGATTTCCAAAATCCTCCGTCCCATACTCCCCTCTGTAGATTGAGCTAGCTCTTGAGCAGTGCGTCCCCTAAAATCCTTGGCACCGCGCAAAGCACCATAATGAAGTAGTAGTCTGATGATTTTCTCCCTCTTGTACTCAACCGCCATAATTAACGCCGTACCTCCGCCGTATCTTGCATGGTTGATGTCAACCTTCTCGGACTTGAGGAGTAGCCTCATCATTTCATAATTTCCCGAAATAGCCGCATAAATCAGTGCTGTACTCCCGAAACTATCCGCTTCGGTAATGTCGATGTCTTTCGCAGACAAAAGTAGCTCCGCTACCTCCTGGCCAGTAGCTTCTGATAGTTCGGCGGCCATCATCAAGGGAGTCCTTCCATACTTATCTTTTGCGTTGATATCAGCACCTTCTTTTAACAGTAGTTCTATCGCGTCCCGTTTTCCGTTCCTCGCCGCATAATGAAGTACAGTTAATTCGTTCGTATCCCCGGCGTTAATATCGATGTTTGGCTGCAAAAGTAGTGCCTTTATGTCATCAACCAACCTTTCCTTTGTAAGCCGGAAAATGCGCTGGTTAGGCGACATGCCGGCCGTTAGGATGAAACTTTCATGGTGGAGCGAAGCATCGGCTAGGCGCCGCCCCGTCTCTCCATATAGCTGCTCGCTATCTGCTAGTATCCTCCGCAGTTCCTCTTGCCCTCGCATAATCTTCGATTCAAATTCTACGTCCATCTCCTCAATCTCTTCTTTCCGGTCATGATCTTGTTTCGCAAGAGCCTCGGCGAGTTGTGTTTCAAGGTCCTTGAGTCTTTTGTCGTAGTATTGTTTAGCTTTCTCTACTTCTGAAGCTACTTCTGCACCAGCTCCCGTTTGCCCTAACTGCAAGTTCTGGTCGACCATTTCACGCTGGATGTCAAGCGTGACCGGCCGTTTTCGATCTATTAGATACTGGATGATTTTCATGCCGGAAGTGCGCCCCGCATCATGGCGGAAAACTTTGCTTCCTTGCTCGATCATTCGCCGCCAAAATACTGATTGCTGTTGGAGCTCGGCTTCGCGTTGTTCGCCAATTTCTCTACTCGTAGTTTCCCACATGGTTGTCGCCAAAACCACACTCCCCAATCCGTCGTCACCGCAAAGCTTCTTGAACATCCTTAGATTCCTTATACCAGAGCTTCCGAAGCGCACATCTAATATACGATGGAGGTAGATAATCCCAGTTAACTTGATGTGTGTTTTGTGTGCCATGTTTAACCACAAAGCCACTTCACGAAGAACCTCGGACTCACTCCGGAATGTGTCGTCAAAGCCTGGAGTGTCCGCTAGGTATATCTTCTTTCCATCAGGAAGTGTACAAGGCACTACCTGCACTGACTGAGTGCCTGGATGGGTCAGCGAGAGTCTCGTTGACAGTGACGCTCGAAATTGGAGCCTGATAAATGCTTACAGGATTCTAGACCGTGCCCAACCTCAAGTTGGTAATCGGCAAACAGGTTTACAAAGGTTGTCTTTCCACTGCCGGTCGTTCCCATAACAGCGATAATGATATCTCCGAGCCTGTTTGGAGTGTCAACATAGATGGCCTTCACAACTTTGGCAATGGCTACCTACTTGAGATCTGGTGGCTCTGACGGCGGGACATTCTGAATGCTTGACATTGCTCCAGTCATTGCGAAACAAGCTGCAGGGCGGTGGAGTGTTGTTAATTCTTTGCTGAACTAATTGGGGGTAGATTATTAGCTTTCGTGAAGGGCGAGCGTTGACGCGTTACGAAAGGGACGTCGTGCAATCCTTTACGCTCATGGCTTAGAAGTGGGACATACTAGAGTGGGTTTCGCAAAGTAGTTCCCGCCACTGTTAGCAATATGCTGTGCTACGGTGGTCGCAACCTTGAACCGGCAAACCTTCCAATTGTAACCCGCGCTAACCAACATCGGGTGAATCGCGTACCGAATATGCAGGCTTTTACTCAACTACAACCGGAAGCTAATGCATGCGTTCGGCGACCCCGCACATTCCCCGAATTTCATTGGCCCTCTCTGCAGCTCACTGTATAGCCACTGCATAAGGCTAGGCCCAGAACTCAATGAGAGCTGCAGTAATCGCCCAAAATGTCGAGCCGACAGTTGCCTTCTGCAAGCGAGTCTGCCTGTTGCAGTAGTTTGAGGCAGTGCAACATTTCCTGCCAGCGCAGCATTCGTATCTGCTTCTCTGCGCCGCGCGTTGCTGAGCCTGATTTGGGAGTTGTTAACGAACACCCCAATATGAAATTAAATGACCCACTATGCCAACGCATCAGGGCTGCTCTACGATGGAGACCGGCGTGGTGATTGCAGTCATGGGATTGACTGGTGTGGGGAAGAGCTCCTTCATAAAAACGTCACTGGCCGTGAGGACATCCAGATAGGCCATGGGTTGACTTCAGGTGCGCGCTTTCCACTAGTGGAGTGCTTTGCCAATAAGGAAGACTGACGATGGAGCAAAAACTAGCGAAGTCCGCGACTATTCATTCACCCACCAAGGCACTCGGTACACGCTGGTTGATACGCCTAGTTTCAATGACACGTTCGAATCCGACGAAGCCATAACCGATAACATTCTGAAATGGTTGGACTCATCCTACCGCGCCGGCGCCAAACTGAATGGTATCTTATACCTGCACAGCATCGCCGCTCCGAAGATGGTCGGAAGCGCCTTCGACAACCTCTGCATGTTTCGGAAATTATGCGGCGAAGACGCGCTGAAGCATGTTGTGCTAGCAACGACCTTCTAGAGCACGACTGATCCGGTCACCAAAGAGCGACGGGAAAGTACTCTAACACAAGACAGAACCCTCTTGGGAAGGATAAGGAGCGCTGGGCAAAAGGCAGTGCGGCTGAAGAATACTCGAACATTCGCGTTGGAAGCTCTGCGCGACGTCCCGAGTACCCCCAAGGTCATGCTGCAGGCACAGCATGAGATGATTGATGAAGGCAAAGCTTCGAAGAATACAATGGCGGCTCGTTTTGTAGCCTCTTGTGGAAGGGATGTTACTGCCAATGAGTACCGAGAAAAGTTGAACAAGCGACAAGACGAGACCGTGGAAAGAATGGAAGAGCTGAAGAAGACCCAGAGGAAATGCAGGCGCAAGATGAGGTACTCGCTAGGTTGAGAGAAGAGGCCGAGGAAGCGTAGACAGAGACCAATCCCAGTCCTCCAAAGCGCAGTGGAATAAATGCTTGTCGCTGTAAACTGGTAGGATCGGCGAGATGTGCAAAGTGCGGGAAATCTGTCGGAGGCACTTTAAATGGGTATCTAGCTACATAACAATACAGCATGGTTCCATCTTCTTCATGTCCGTGTGACTCTTGTTCTGGCAACGATCTCCCCACTTCCTGCAATGCAGATATGTTCTACCTGTGCAAAGGCAGCAATATGAATGGAGGTTAGCTTTGATTATAAAAGAACTTGAATCCGTGAAACTTACGATAAAATCTACCATTTTGGCTTTAACTGACACCCTAGTGTAGATAGGCTGAGATGGGGATCGCCAGTGTCCGACAGCCCGTCTCGTACCGCGTTCAACAGCTCATCGTTGCTCGTCGCTTGATGGATACGCTCTTGGGAGCGCAATTGATGTCTTTTGATGGGAACATATGGAGCGATCCACGGCATAATCAACATGTTTAACGTTCTCGAACCCTGGTTGGACCTGCTGCTGGCGAGATGAAGTAGCACTTGTGGGCGCAGCATAAGGAACGGAATATGAACCCCTGTGGGCAGCTGGGCTTCCATCCCGGCTACTAATAGAGTAGAACCCTTCATCTGGCTCGCCGTACGCATCGTCTTCTGGAGGTGGCTTGTCGCGCTTCTTTTTGTGCAATTCGCGGTGGAGGGAGCTCGCTCTGCCGAACAGCGGCCCCTTTATAATCAAGGGCCCCATTATTCAAGGTTTAGAGCTGCAGACAGTTACTACAAGTCGGATCGTACCAGAACGGCGGTAGTACGGGTTATAACGTTTTTCCAAAGCTTGACGAAAACCTTCATTCCTAGCCTAACGTGTTCTATCAGTCCCCGGCCCACCTCACCAAAATCAATGCGCGTTTTTGACTGATTGCGCCACAACGCCAGAATATTTTGTATTGAAATTCTATAGACAGGCTTCCTAGATAGCTCTACATTACGTCCTATTATGGCCTTGAATATGGCACTTCGAGCACGTTTAGAGTTAGTAACTACTTTCGATATCGCTATAATATCTATCTAAAAGCTAGTCTTATTAAAATTATAGATATTCTTATTAAGAGTATTATATAATAGATATATCTCTTTAATATAGTTAAACTATATATTAATTATAACTAACTAAATCCTTATATCTTGTATGCTATAATAAAACTTACGATTCTACTTTATATAAAGTTCTAGCTAAGCGTTAATAAAGCGTATAGTCTAGTATATACTAATAGGCTATAGGATAGGAATCTAACCGCGCGCGGCAAGTAGAGTATTAGCTATCCGCCGTACGTCGATTATCTATAGCGGAAATCCTCGTCGGTTAAGCTCTAGTATCTACTCTACTAGAGGCTATTCCTTAGATAGCTGTAGCTTTTGTTTCTGTATATTAAACTGTTGTATTAAGGGGGCGTGTTGAAGACGGCGTCGAAGCGTTGTTCTAGGGATATCGTATAGCCGCGTAGCTGATCGAGTACTCGATATCTGGCTAGTTCGAATCACGTTGATCGATAGTTTTAGTCTACCTGATTTTTGCGCATGCTGAGCGCGTTGTTGGGGCGGCATTTCGTGTTGCGTTGAAACAGGCGTCTTTTTTTGGTGGGTGGGCCGAGGAGTGATTCGGGCCGGGGACTGATAGAGCACGTTACCTTACAAGACTAGTTTTGGAATTCTTACCACATTCCCAGTTTTATCTCTCCTGATTCGTCCGGTTCTGACCCTTTTCTTCTGACTAGACCGCGGAGCTTGCGTGCGGAATCACACTACACGATTTCACAACCGACATACCAATAAAGAGCTAGGATGAAGTCGCGGAAGAGAGTGCATGGTATGTTCGTCCGACACGGCCCAAAAACAGCAGGATCATTACTTGGCTGCGAATTTACTTAGGTAGCTCCAGCGCTTTCGGGCCGTTGACGGCGCTATGGGCGAATGAATCCGCTATATTGTGTAGAGTGCACCAACCTCATTACTGGGCTACCTTCCAGCTCAGTCGCACGCGCTGCGGCGACAAGGCTCCATCAGCTTTCGATTGATACAAATTAATTCTGTCGCACTAGTCTGTTGATCGACAAAAGCCAGCTGAGGCAAGGTGAAGTACAACTCGCAACAGTCAGGCCAGAATTCCCGGCCAACATCACGCAAAAGTGCAAAGATTTCTAGTATTTTCGCGCCATCTGAACGGACGAAATGCGGAGGTAATCTAGCCTACTGTGTAGGTGATGCATCTTTGTGATTGTTGTTTCGCCGCTGGCTCGCTAAACAAGGACGAAAACATGACTAGGATAGAAAGGTAAGGATATATTGTCAAAACTCTATACAGTATTCCACGATATCCACGGACCAAAGTGGACGGAGAAAATAGGACATGACTCTATTCGGATTTCTTGGTGCTCTATGTATAAGTACTGTAGGAAAAGAATAAGAATTCTTCGTCAGAAAACCGCTTCAGAAACGCAGAAAATCATCTCCCATCTTCCTCTTGTAAAGAGCAATTATTCAAAATGGTTGAACTCGACCACCGCTTCCGCCAGCCCTCCTCAAGTTTGACCAAGCGTAATGACACCTATCCGTTCATCGATCCGTCAAGATATGCGAAAGCTCATGTCGGAAAGACCGTTGTGATTACTGGCGGAGGCCAGGGATTAGGAAAAGCTATGGCTTTAGCCTTTGCAAACGCTGGAGCCAATATTGCTATTATCGGTCGCTCTCAACAACCTCTCTCGGCGACTGCATCCGAAATCGAAGCCAAAGGAAGAAAATGTATTGCAATTGCTGGGGATGTCACGGACTCAGCATTCGTCAAGCGGGCTGTTGCGGAGTGTGTCGAAAAATTAGGGGGGATTGATATTCTCATCAACAACGCAGGCGTTGCTCGTTTCTCCACACTCGCAGCCGACGACATGTCAAAATGGTGGGCCGTATACGAAATCAATGTCAGAGCTGTAGCAGACATGATCCATGCTGCTCTACCGACCATGTTCTCGCGCGGCAAGGGAATCATTTTCAACATAGCCTCTGATTCAGGCATCATCGGCATCCCGTTTACGACGGCTTATTCTTCGTCAAAATCCGCTGTGATCAAACTCACCGAAGTTCTTTCTTGGGAGGTTGCCTCCAAGGGCATACACGTCTACGCTATACACCCAGGAACAGTGGCCACCGGTTTTGCTAGGGACGAAATCATCAATCACGAGGAGTTGGCTACGAATAGCAGTATGAAGGGGATGCTCGATATGAAGAGCGAATTTCAGGAGGATACGCCAGAGCTGAGTGCAAATGGTTTGGTCGCGTTAGCGGACATGAGTGAATCTGAAGCAAAGGCGTTGAATGGCCGTTACATCAATCTAACAAGGGATGTTGGCGAATTGATCGAAGGCGTGAAAGCTGGGAAACTCGATGATTCCACTGCTCTGCTTACTATGAACGAGATGTAGCTTACCCCACAACTACATTTTCCATAGCTCGTTACTTTATAGGATCAGCTCGTTGTTCTCTTTCATTCCACGTAACATGAATATGATGTAGGATCGTTCCCCTTGGTGCTCGTCGTTCTACGGCCCAGGACGCGAAGTTTCAACTATCGCATCGAACACTCGTGTCGAATTAAAGAAACACCCGGGATATTCCACCGTTATGATTCCGAGCCACGTGCACACGCGCTCTTGAAGCAGTGCAGCGGTGTACCGACGGATAGGAAACGCCCGCCATCATCGATCGTATGATCCTTCGAAGGTTTAGTCTTTTTGACAACCTTATGAATGACGAATACTGCGTAGATCTAAGCCGAATTTTCGCATACATCGAGGCACGACTAAAGTCATCCATAGTCAGCAATATTGAAAACAAAGCACTATTCTCTCTCGCCGGAAGTGATTGACACGACCGTCACTTTGATATTTCTGTTAGTGTTACCGCAGAGAAAGTAATCTAGTACAGTACTCAAGTATAAGCTTGTGTACAATAGCCTCGCAAATTAAGAAACCTCTAATCCTATTAAGAGCCTTAGAGTCCTTCTATATACTAAGTAACCTAATAGCCCTTAATATGGCTACTTTATTTCGCCTCAATGTTCGATGTTTGAAACATCACCTCGTCGGTATCTAACGATCGGCAGTACTGTGTACAGCTCTACAGCTCTATTATCGTGTATAAGGTGTGGGTATAACACCTCTACTTTGTACAAACTCCTACTGTGTTTCGTGCGGACCTTACAAAGAGACTGCCACTATGCAAATCCAAACTAAATGATTACTTTATTTAGCGAATAACTATACTAATGGTAAATATTACAACAAGTTTCCACTAGCATGCTTTTTTTTACTCAATACCAGGCACGCTAGAAGTCATAGCCAAGTATCCATTAATCAAGGCTATCGTATAAGGTCTACAATAGGGGGAAGTCGCGAATTAAGCACGTTAAAGCGTTTGCGGAAACACCCATAGATCAGCGCCTAGCCAGGTGCGTATTGTAGGCTTGGGAGACAAGGCGAAACTGCAAGCAGCAATGCGATATACGATAGTCATTCTATGTCGAGTCGTCCACAATTCGATGCCGTGATCTCGTCCCACAAACACCATGCTTTTCCGCTATTCAATTTTCCGTTAATCTCGTTCGTTCTTTTCCTTTCCATTATAACGTTGTACATTCTTCTCCTTTCCATTATACCAACACTGAATCCTGAAACATACCCGCTTCCCTACTCTCGCACACCGTGAGCCTGCCCCGTCTACCCTGGTCGATCAAACTCACTCAACCGCGAAGTAACTGGCTATGTCCGCGCCTCACCCGACATCCTTCCTTGAATCCCATCCATACGGTCTCCGACACTACCACCGCTAGATGAATGGCTCGCCATGCGGACGGCTTGCTCGGCGACGATGGCGGCGACGTTCGGGCGCTCAACTTGGTCCGCTCTGTCGGGATCGTGTGGAGGGTGGAAGAGGGCAGCCTGTGTTTGGTATTAGCATGTTGATGAATGACGTGGGAAGATGCGAAATGTACCTCGTGGTCGTCGAAATCCTGGCCCGGGTTGACAGTCTGGTACTCGACGGATTTGACGATTTTATACATTCCCCATGCAAGCAGCGTCCCCATCAGAGGACCAAACCAATAGATGTAGTGATAGCTGGGGAACAACCTGGTAACAACACAAGGCCCAAAGCTGCGAGCAGGATTCAAACTGCCGCCAGTGAAGAATACACCGACCAACTCAGCAACGAAAAGAGAGATACCAATACCGATCGGAGCAAGGTATGTAGCTTTGTGTTTCTCAGCAGCGAGCATGAAGATGGTGAAGATGAGGAGGGACGTAAGGAACATCTCGAGGAAGACGCCCTGGGTGGCTGAGACCCCGGAGCCGAGCGTTGTGGATACGTTTAGAGGACCAGGGAGGATGGCGCTGACGACACCGGCGGAGGCGATGCCTGCGAGCATCTGACAAATGAAGCAGAGGGTCGCGCGGGTGGGTCCTATGGCGCCGATGAGGTAGAGGCCGAGGGTTACCTGAGAGTGTACGGTCAGTAGTTGCGACTTTATTGTGCACCTAGATATAATATCTTGGAGGGTTTAGTCTTTCATACTATTCCAACGACTTTCATCCTAACATGTCTGAGAGGGTACGACTTACAGCGGGATTGAATAGTCCACCGCTAACTCGGTAAAACACCCACACATTCACCATCAAACTGAACCCAAAGATCAAACTGATGTACAGCAGCACACTCGTATTCGGAGCTTGCGTGATGGAATTATCATTGTCGGTCAGTCCTGCCGTCGACGCATTATCAGCAATAGCAGCCGAATTAGCGACTTGCGTTCCTCCGAAAGCGAAGAAAAGGAACATAAACGTCCCCGCGAACTCTGCAGCTGCAGCAACGAGTTCGTTGCGCCATTTTTGTGTCCACGATTTATTCCGCGAGTGGTTAGGTGCGGGATCCGCGCCGGATTCGTGGCTGTTGGTTTGCCCGTCGTTAGACCTTTTAGAAACATCTTTCTTGTGGAAGGGTAGAATGTTGCGAGTGTGAGCCATGACGTTGACAGATGTATCGATACAACGACGATGCAGATAAAGGGCCTAGCGGTGGATGTACATCTACAAGCGTCGCATACAACCAAAGCAAGCGAAGCCAACAATGAAGAGCGGAAGCCAAAGGCAAGACGTTAGAAAGTAGGAAAATAGGAAGCGATAGAAGGCTCCAATACTGTGAAGTAGTGGAAACGTGGAAATCAGTGACCCCGCCGACGACAGTGGCGCATATCCAGATCGCCGGACAAGGCAAAGCCCGCAGTGGGCACCCATATATACACTACCACACTACCTCTAAGGCCACGGCCTCCATACACGCATATCTCAGCTTATGCGTACGATGACGCCATCCGTCGCGTTCCACCCAACCGCCGCTTTGAACTGCGGTCCAGTCACCGCGGCGTCCGTCAGCCGCGCTAATCGCAGCATGGAAATCTTGAAAGGCGCCGACAAGGCACTAATAACAGCACTAGGTTCGACACCTGCGGGGCGCTGGGTACAGCAGAGCTTGGGTTAGTGAGGTGTAGAGTTGTGAGTGGTGAGATTCGTGAAGTTGGGACTGGTGCGCGATCGGCGCAGGGTGGATCAATTAAGATTATCGATAAGCGAGGGCTTGAACATGACGAAGGTGGCGGGCATACCGACCGCAGAAAGTCGTGATGGCTGCGAGCTTTGTCGATGATGCATGTGCTAAAGGGCATCTAAATCGCGATGGATGTTTCGGATTGTGAGTTATTTTGGTGGAGGGGTGGGTTGATGCGTCGGAACTGGGTGCTGATCCGTGGAAATCTCCGCAGAGGAGGCAACGTGCTTTGTTATGGACGTTATATACGACCGGCTGTGGGCGATCCGCATGCGCAGCATGATAGGCTTATTAGGTTACGAATGGATCAAACAAACACGTATGGGTCAGGTAGCGAAGCGTAGATATTCCCCCGAATCAATGCGAACAAATTTACGAACCCCGACATCTCCCAATGTTTGATCGAACATACAAAGATTGCTTATATGAGTAGAACGCTGCTAATATTACCATGGAATCGGTAGGCTAGGCGAACGACCGCATTGAGAGACGAGGGCTTCGGGTTTATATTAGTTGGTGAATTTCAAGCCTGTCTTGTTTTCAGCGCGCGCGGGATACCTGTGTAGAACATAGCGGGTCAGTCACGGCCTCATTCCTCCTTACATGCACTCTTGCCCCTCCACATTGAGAAATAATATCATTTATCCAACTCGCGACACGTGCTTCCAATCATCATCTCTTCCTGGCCTCCCCCAGCCCTTTCCATGCCTGTCCTCATCGCCTGGCCCCCCATCACCCATGCGCACAAAGACAAACACGCATATCCCCACCTCTCAACAACCCCTTCCGCACCTCTCCCAGCCGCGACTCCGTCTTGTATACGACAAACTACGCCAGACAATGCGCTGTCAGGATAGCGAATGCGAAGATGAAGATGATGAAGGCTAGGACTAGAGCGATGGTCTGGAGGAGCGAGGAGCGGGAGCAGGGGTCCTTGGCTGCCGGAGCTGGGGCTGGGTCGCTCTTCGGTTCGAGAAACGTCGCGTTGCGTGAGGGCTCCCTGGCCGGGGGAGCGCGATAGTTTGGAGGAGAGATAGGTAGTGGATCGTTCAGGGGCTCGGTGACGGGTATATGGCCGCCCATAGGTTCAAAGATGTTCTCCATCTCATCCTCGACCGTCTCTATCCGCTCTCTCCCTTTCCCCTTCTCATTTACTGCAGGCGATGGACTGCGCCCCAATACGCGATACATCTCTCTTCCACTCTTCGGACTCAATGGGAACGGCGGATCCCAAGGCTTCTTCCCCATCCCCTCCTCACCCCTCACTCCCACCATCGCAGCCCTCCCCGCAGCCTTGATCTCATCCGGTTCCGGCCGATCCCATGGCTTCCTCCCCATGCCCATCCCTTTCATGTCGAACGCCGATGACGTTGCAACACGACCCGCTCCCTGTATCTCGTCCCCCGCTGCCATCGTCTCGCCCGCTCCGTCGAGTCCGGTGTCAGCTGCCTGGCGTTCAGCATCTGGTTTGTAGTCTCGTGTGAAAGCGCAGTAGCGTGGGTACTGTACTGCTATGATGGGGGCGACGACGAGCATTAAGCATGCTAGTAAGATGCCGAACATGTTTGGGTGGGAGCTGGATGGCGATGGAGAACGGTAATCGCGGTGTGGAAGGGCTGTGTGGTGTACGAGGAGGTTGGTTACGATGAGGAATGGTTTGCGCCAGTGTTCGGTTAGGTGGCAGGCTTCTAGGATGGTAGGTTGGTGTATGTGGGAATAAAAATATATAGCAATAAGTTGTCTCCCAAAACTTCGTCGGTCGCGGTGATTTGAGGTTCGCACGGGTACGGGATGGCTGTTGCCCAACATCAAGCTACCTGCTTCGCCTTCCTTCCTCCGCTTTTAGATCTTCAACCCAGCCCAACCTCTTTCTCCGCGTATCAACCACGCGCGCGTACTCGAGAAGTAATCGATACAGGTACACTGACATGTCTTCCTTCCTCAATACCTTAGCAGCCCATGCTTGGCCTGCTTCCGCTATCTTCCGCGCTTCGTCGTCATGTCCATCCACCACGCTCTCTGTTCTCTTCATGGTAGCGTCGTGTGAGGAATCGTGCTCACTCTCATGTTCTTCATGTCCCTTCTCGTCCTCTATCCCCGAATGCGGTGTCTGAAAATGATGCTCATGCTTCGGCAACTCAACATGTGCATGCGCAAACGCCCCTGCTCCTTCTCTTATCCTCGTGCCGAGGAAGAACTCTATAATCCCGTAAAGGTCGACGAATGTGTTATCCATCGGTACGAAGTGTACCCACGGAACTACGCGGCTGTCATACCACTGTTTGTAGATAGTCGCCTTGAGTGTCATTTTGCCAGCTTTGAGTGCGTCGACAAACTCGCCACTATCGTCGCCACCATTATCATCAATGACCGCGGCGTACCTGTACCCTTTTCCCCCGTCGGTCGTGGAGGTGGACGATGGCGTGACAGAGAAATACTGATCCGTATACGCACACCCACCACTGTCAGACGCTACATTACAGTGCAAATCCGTAAATGCAGCGTCCGCCCAACTATTCACCCACTCTGCCATCCTCCCACCCTTCTGGGTAGCAAGTCTATACTCATTACCAGGTAGCAGCCGAAAGTTCCTCGCATACCCCAGGCCAACCATCGTTTCGTTTCCTGCATGGAGCAAGCCTTCCGCGATCTCAACATGCGTAGCGTTGAGCATCGCGACAAAGCGATGGCGGTGGAAACGTTGCCAGTTGATGGCTGAGTTCTTCCCTCCCGTCGCTGGGCCGCGCCAGTAAAGTTTATCCTGCCTTTCAGCCCATGGTAGCGAAGACGACTGGCCGTGTGAGATGTTCCAGCTCGAAGCACTCGGAACAAGGAGCTCATTGCTCACTCCCATCTTCGTCACTGAAAAAAGCGGGAACAACTTCTTCGTCACACTCATCTCTTCCGGCGCTACTAAACCCCCATGCAGCCCCTGCAAACTCGGCCACAAACACGCATCTACCGCCACCGTCCAGTTCATTACATACCCCTCGTACCCTCCGTCTGGAGCTTCAAGGGGCAACATCGCAGCGGCAGAATGCTCTTGCTTCGTATGTCCATTCTTGTCCCATATATCCGCTAGTAAGGGTTCTTTCTGACCCGGGGAGTCTGGCGGACAAGCGGGCCGGACGACGGACCAGAAGGGGCGTGGGCCGTAGTTTTCAGCGTGTGTGGTGTGTCTGAGACGGGCGTCGAGCCACTCGGCGTCGAATGTCGAGTTTGCGTACTCCTCTTCGATAGACGCAAAAACCCCAATGACATCGTCGGATGAAACCAGAATTGGTCTCGCAAGTTCAACGGCAGTGTCAACTTGCACCCACTCAACCAGCATAGCAACCTCCTCGTTAGTATTGAACGGTATATCCATATCTGGTACTTCAACACGACCTTCTTTTACTAACTCCGCAAACAAATCAACCATCGCCCTCATCTTGTCATACGAATTCTTAACCGCCGAATCCACCACCCCATCCCGAATTGAGATCTTCGGACGAAACGACTGCGTGACGCGCCGCAAATCATACACATCGACGCCCCAAAACGGGCCCAAATCATCATAGATCTGATCGAAGAACGACTCAACAACGAGGGCATCATGCTCAGTAGCGTACGCATACCACTTATCGAAGCCAGGCGGCGGATGCCTTCCTCTTCTCACGCGATACTTCCGCGCCGCATCAGACAGACTAGTAGCCTGCTCGCCCATCTTGAGAACAAAGTCTTTCTCCGCAGCAGCCATCAGCTGCCTAATGGGATGCATCTCATCGCCAACCATCCCAGTCTCCTCACCACCAATATCAACCGCAGCCCCCACATCCTCCTCACCACCACCATCAAATCTCCCCATCTCACTCCCGGGCCAAATCACTGATCCCCCCATCTTCCCCCACATACCCTGATACACAAGACCCACACACATCAATACCGAAATAAGCGCCAACACCTTGAGCGCCAACCACGACGGCCTCGCAATCGCCACTTTATCATGCATAGCGCGCGCGCCTTCACCGCAATTTTGACGTAACTAAAACAGAATGAGTGCAAGTGCCGCCCTTCCAGTGTTCGGAAGTCGTGGACGAAGCGGCTTTTACCCGGCTAGGGCATTGTTCTGCGTGTTTCAGCGATGGGGCGTGGATCTATGCAGAGCTGCGCGAGGCGGATTCGAGGTTGGAAGGGTCAGGAGAAGAGATGGAAGGGAGCGGGGTGCGTGGGAGAGAGGGGGGAAATGGGTTTGAGCGCATTTCGAGATGGGATAGATTGCCATGCTTTTACTGCCGCGTCATGGCAATTCAATTCATATCGATGGGGCTTGGCGGATCTGGGGAAGTGGAACAGGTCATGCAGTGGCAGGGGTTTTAGCGAGTTGGATACTCAGAGTGTGTGGAGCCGAACGGGCGCAAAAGGGTTGGTGTGGGCAATTTTTTCGCCACCATAGCATGGTGTGTGATTAAGAATGTATCCTCCCTACCATACCGTCCACAATAGAATATGGTCCACATTGGGTATCAATGCTGATCATCCTGCCCTTCCATGTCTTCATCTTCACCCTCCTCAAAGTCCTCACCCTCGTCCTCGTAATACTCTTCAGCGCCTTCCTCGTCTTCACTATCTGATCCGCTGCCATCGCTCTCACTCTCATTCGCAGGGTCATAGTCCTCCTCTTCTTCGTCTTCCAAATCTTCCAGCTCCTGCTCGGCCTTTTGCAGCTCCGTCAGACCACCGTCCTCGGCGGCAGCTGCGCCATTCGTGCCATTCGCCGCCTTGTCAGCAGGCGGGTTGACGTTGAGCTTCTTGGCTCTCCGCTCAGCAGCCAAGCTAGCATCCTGCAAATGGTGCTTCTGTATGTATTCGTTGATGCCGCTGTAGTCGGCCTGGTCAAGCATCCCGAATTCGACATCGCCCGTCTGCGTGGTGATGACGAGGTTGAATGTGTTGCGGAGGACGGCCGTATAAGATACCGAGTTGATAGATGCGAAGTCGAAGAAGGCGAGGGGTTTCTTGAAGCCCCATAGTATGCCGATGGATGTGAAGAATAGGTAGCCTGTCCGATGTTAGTGTGCGGGCTCTTTGGGTTGGCCGCGATGCATCGCTCACCCTCTTTGCTGCCCCTATGCCCCTTGACGTGATACGCCTTCTCGCCCTTGCGGTGGCTCTGTGGAATCGCGCTCTCGAATTCTTCTGCGTCGGGAAATATGACCGTCTTGCCCGTGCCCGCCTGGATCAAGCAATGATGAATAGCCTCGGCCATTGGCTCCGGCCCTGGATCTTCACCTTCCACTATGTTCTTGCCTGTGGCCTCCTCGAATGTCCATACGATAGGCTCCGGCGGCGAGGTCTTCAAGTGGTCGGGGACGGGGTTCACACCGTCGCCGTGGACGGGCAGGATGATGAAGTGGTGCTGACGCTTCGCTTTCTCGGGGATGGGCAGACAGAAGACCTGGTCAACGTCCCGCCAGGCGATGGCAAACTCGACGTTCCCATCCGCACCAACAGCCCGCACGCCGCCGTCTTTCTTGTCGACCAGCTCAAGCGTAAACTTCTTCCGCTGTGGGACCGAGAAACTGACGCCGGGATATGAGCGCCATGCCTTGACTGCTGAGCTGGCTAGCCTGGCCGCTGCCGCATGTCCATTCTGCGCACTATTGCTCACCTCCAGTTTCCGCTTCTTGGATGCAGGTTCAGTCGTCGCTTGTGATTTCTGGTTGAGGATGTAGGTTGAGATGTCGCGGAAAAGGGTGCACAGTGTGGGATCATGGACTGCAGCACCTTTGTTAGCTTGTGCTGCGAATAGGAGCTGTTGGAAGATGAGCCTCACCAACCTCGTCCTGTACCCGCTTGCGTAGTTTGTGATCGCCGGCGAAGGCGAGACCAATCTCCTGCAGATGCAGTGCGCTGACGCTGGCTAGGGGCATGTCTGTTTATTCGTCGTGCTGGTGCGGGCGGGGGTATCGTGATGGAACAAGTTAGGTATTGCACATGGACGCGAGCCGTGCCGGTCAGTGGTGGGAACGCGACGTGATTAGCGCTCACCAACACCGCCAACACCGCCAACACCAACACCACCGACACTGCCAGACATTACAACAATCAATTCATCACTCTTACACCGTCTCACCCACACCGGTCTCAATCACAAGCAAATTGGCGTACTAGAGGTCCTGAACACGCCCATCATGGCTCGCTTGGGCAAGCGCACGGCATAGCAGGAACAAGTTGCTCTCCCCAACTAACCACCATCGTGAGATACGCTCAGGCCTCACGGTGCCAACATGGTCATGCCATGAACGATATCTGTTTGACGTCCTTTACCAGGCGCGTGGAAAAATATGGCCTCCTTCGCCTTGCGTAGCAGTGGGGGCGTGGGGCCCTTCTCCCAAAAGCGTACGGAACAGATCGAGGCGTCTGTTCAGAGACGCGTAGCGATCGCCCAAGCACTGGATTTATCCGAAAGTTCTCTCGCGCCCTGAGCCTGGCATCCGTGCCCCTTCTCCATGCAGTATGAGGTCGCTCGACCGTGGACGGCGTGGGGATCCAACACGTGACCAGAGCAGCGTGCCTAGGTACCTTTTCAGCCTTGCGCAACAGCCGCATCATACAACAGCCCGCTATAGTCTCCGACGTCGAAGCCAAAACATGTCAAAGACTGGCTCTAACTTGGCTGTGACTTGGATTGCTACCCCAGTGCTCCTACTTCGAGCACTTGCCGGTCTGTGCATGTCGCGGACCTCTAACGAGATGCGTCTCGGCTTCACAAACCCACCACTACCATCGCCCAACGCCAACGTCGCGCATTACCCAGCTGCCCCAACGAGCCAGAATGGAGCATCCACGTCAAAGCGACCGCCTTTCAAGAGAAGGCACCAGTCCTCAGCCCTATGCCGGTAGCACAGCATTGAGAGCCGGGGCATCGACTGGCAACCCAGGCCCTGTTCATGCCTTTTCCAGCACAAGACACGTTCGAGGATGACAATTTTAACATCTTATCCACGCACGCTGTATGATACTGTGCACTGGCCGACCGTCGTAGCAAATATCTACCGATGTCGTGTTCCGTCGAGCCTCAAGACTGTTTGTTCCCCTCACTTACTTTATTCGGCTGTTCAGAATCTCCAGTACTTTTCCTGGGGTTTTCCACTTTGCTATTATTGCTATTTTCATGCCTGGGTGCGAGCCACCTGGCGTTTAATTTTCCTTAATTACAACATTCCCTTTTCATTCTAACTTGCCCATCTTATCGGTTTGCGCTCGACAACCACGTTTTCGCACAAGAGCCGGATTGCGCAGGATGAAGAAGCCTGAAGTCAAAATGCCCGCGGCGCTGAGCAAGATGACCTCTATGTTCAGGCCGAAACCCGTCTTCAACCAGCCAGTGGCCACGGACCGGCGATACCACATAGCGCGTGCGTTGTACGGCGTGTTGTTGGTCTTCCTCGTTATCATCGCAGCTGCTACAATTGGTCTCAAGGCCACGACTATCAACTTCGTCGAAGACAACCGCAACACAGGCTTTATGTTCGACACGGGCGAACCAGACTCCGTCATCATGGCCGCACTACCAAAACAGCTGTACACAGCACCTGCGAAGCTAGCGCTCATTGCTGGCGTCATTTCCACTTTCGTTGGTGTGGGGCATGCGGCCTTCGTTTTCGTGGACTGGAAAGAGGGCAAGAAAGTACACACTCCCCGAACTCGAAATGCAAGATCAAGCACTAAAGAACCCCTATAGACACAAGCCTACGCCTTCCGCCGCAACATGATGTTCCTCCACTTCAGCAACAGCATCATCATCCTCCTAGGCCTCGTCTCCATATACGTAACCCACAAGTCGTCATCCCACTTCTCCGAACGCTACATCAACAACAAAGCCGAGCGACCTTCGTCCGACGACGGCATGCGCTACGACCGAGGTACCTTCGATCTCGAGACCTGGTCCTGCGAACTCCAGTCCGTAGATGGCGCGAGGATGGTACAAGAAGATTACGCCAAGCAGTGCATGGTGGAGATGGCTGGACGGGGCATGATGATTCCTTTCTTGATCGTGGGATGGGGACTCACGGCATTGAGTATCTGGCAGATGATCGGAGGTTGTCGGGATGCGGATGGAGAGCGGATGAAGACGGAGCAAGTGGAAATGGAAATGGGTAGGATGAATGCCGTATGAGCGGCCACATCCTCTCCTTCCCCCTTCTCCCTTATTCCTTCTCCCTCCCATCCATTGCTATTTTGATTTTGTTCCTCGGCATCCTTTTTATCAACCACCTTTCTCCGTTCTTCCACCCCCCCTCCCTCTTATCACTAATACCCCTCTCCTTTTTTTTTGGGCGGACCCGGTCTCGAAATACCCTCACATTCCTCTAATCATCATACCGGTCTCTCCAGACATATAGACGGAAACCTTGCTGGCCTTGTGTCCCGGTCTATATGCCACGCGTGTTAGATGTTGGATGGCGCTTGCGCTTGCGCTGCATGTATGTACCCCTTTACTAAAGGTGGGGTTGCTTATTGGCGTACTAATGTAGTGTCCAAGTGTTGGAGCTACAATCTTGTGTTTTGTTGTAAAAAGATTCACCCTGTGCTTAATTGTGTGGACAAGTCGGGTTGGGTGGTACGGGGTGGGAGGTCTCTTGATCGTAATTATTCTTTGTTACATTTTGTGTGAATTAGACCTGAGTAGAGATATGTGATTGTCATAGCTCCCCTTCCTTCCCTGAACAATGCCATTCACGAATGCTGACTACACAACTCTACGAGGCGGTGCTGCTTGCTGGTACCTGGCTGCAAGTCTCGCACTCCGCCTAACTCGGTGGTACGGGGTAAGAAGAGCGTCGCAATCCCGCGATAGCGCGATAGCGGCGCTTTCGCTACAAGATAATAGGTATTGACACCCCCCTAAATTAGCCTTACCAACTTCGGATCTAGGCTTTAGTACTTTAAGGCGGCGATACTACCGCAGTAATGTCGACCTCTACACAGACTTCTAGCGCGGCGACAGAGAGCATGAGTCCCGCTCGAGGGTGGATCCACCAGACGTTCCCAGGTGTTCAAAATATGGCGCGCCTGAATTGGATATTGAAAACGGCAAAATCTCACGAGAGGTCGATATCTGGATGCTTGGATGTACCTTTCTGGAGTTTGCGACGTGGTTCCCTTTGGGGATCAATGCTGTGAAAAATGGCTTTTGCAAGGCGAGATCTGAGGAGGATGTATTTGATTTGGATTTGCATAGTGGGAGTCTCTTCAGAAGGTCCGCACGAAACACAGTAGGAGTTTGTATATAGGTAAGGTACTATACCCACACCTTATACACGATAAGAGGAGGATGTATATGGCATCCATGCGGGTACATTCTTTCGCATTCATCAAGGCACTACTATGATCAAGCCACATCCCTCCCCCAGGAGCTTGGGCCACTACCCGGCGTGACGTCACGTTGGCTCCTGGGTTGGCTGTGTTTTTCGTGATTCTAATCACCTTATTATGTTTTAATATTTCGACATCTCACGCAACAGTACAGGTAGCAACTACACGACAATGATAGCTCCCAATTTACTAATGATAAATGCAGACAATTAAACGCGCCGACAACGCCGAACCCCCCCACCCTCCCCAGCCAGGTTTCCCCATCGTCCTCCGTCCTGCCCATCCCCACCGGTTCCTCCGCATTCGATGCAACCCCTACGCCATCGTTCGTATC
>JASJFT010000171.1:0-99233 GCA_030770425.1 Darksidea phi | reverse complement strand
GGGGGGAGTTTGGTTTCTAGCTTCGTCTTGCGCTTTAGCGGGCGGTTGGTGCGCCTCCGACTTATTTCCCTCCTTTTGTTATGATATCTATGTATGTATATGGTTTTGGCTCATACCGTCGTTGTTGCGACGGCGGGATGGCGCGATGATGACGCTTCGCACGAGCTTTTATACCCCAGGGTGGCTGTTGTAGTGCTCCTATTGATGTTGATATGAGAGTTGGAATGATGGTTTTGGTATGGTATGGTAGCGTTTATACTTTTTTGATCTTTCATCATGTGTGGGAAGCGACATGAGAAGCGTGGAGATGTTGGGGGTAGGGATGGAGAAAAATGGGATGAAAAAAGAAAAGTGTTGCGGAAACATATCCTAAAACAGGGTTGGTAATATTATTGTTTTATGCACGTATCCTTTTGTTTCTCTTGGTTGAGATTGTATAGTGATGATCTACGGTGTTCAAATAGATCACCCCCATGCGCACGTGCACTCATCCCCGCCACCCTTCCAACCCCATCCAGCCTAGCGTTACCGAACTTGTTCAACAACACATCGGTTCAGCAGTCCTCTCTCTCCTTTTTCTCGAACACCATTCTGGTATCCATACGACTCGCACCACCACTCTTAATACAACAACTCAACTACTCATCTACTAGCAGTACTGGAAAGTGAAGGGAGGCGAAAGACAGTGAGAAAAGAGGATGGCGGAGTCGATTTGGGGGAGGAAGAGGGATCTTGTTTATCTCGTCTTTTTTGGGGTGCATTTGCCTGTTATGCTTGGTGAGTTCTTGGCGTTGGAGTTGGATGTTGTTTTGGGGGGGGTTTGTTGTAGTTATAGACATGGAGCACATACGAGTTGATAAGGATGCATCGCAGAAGAGGTATAGCGCTAACACGGCCCCAGCATTCGACCTCACAGGCTACTACCCCGCCACGGTCAAACCAGCATGGATGGTAGAAATCCGAGCATGGTACATCGCCACCTACGGCGATAAATTCTTCTATGATCCTCCGTAGGTCTTGCTATTTCTCCTTCCAAACCGCCCCCCCCCCTCCCCTTCCCAATCATCCCCTCCCTCTCACCCCTCATTCTCCCCACTAACCTTATCCCCAGCTCCTGGTTCCCCCTCTTCACCCTCCTCGAAGCACTCTACCACCTCCCCCTCACCTTATGGGCGATCCCCGCCCTCCTCCGCTGCGACCCGCGCATCCCCCTCGCGCTGCTCGTCTTCGCGCTCGAAACGAGCTTAACGACGTTGGTGTGTCTGGCTGAGATGCTGAGTTGGGAGCATCTTACTTCGGCGCAGAGGGGGGTGCAGGGGTTGGTCGGCATATATGGTGCTTATTTGGCCGTGGGTATGTATCCCCTTTTTTTCATTTTCAAATTTCAAATTAGAGTTAAGATTGGATGCGAGATGACGACATGGGAAGGCGGGAGGATGGCAGCGGGTGACTGGTGTGTGTGTGGGTGAAAGCTTGCTAATATGCGCCATGTGTCTTATAGGCGTTTTCATGGCGGTGGATTGCTACGGTCGACTCGATCAGATTGTGAGTAAGCAGAAAGGTCTTGCGCCTATTACGAAGAAGAAACTTTGATGGACGTAAGAGGTTGTTCCGGAACGATGGCTCTAGGACGGCGTTACCAGTCGTCGTACCGGGATCTGGAGAATTTCCCCTGCCGCGTGGGAATCGAAAACATAGACAAGATAGCATTGGGAAAGTGGCGTGCAGATTGACCCTTGGCATGTACGCGCTTGTAAAATGTGTGCACGGGTTGGGCTAAGCTTTAAACCTGCTCCAACGACAAACTAGCAAGAAATTCAGCCCATTTCAAAGAACAGACACTGTACCCTCTAAACCCCGTATGATGGGAAAGAAACACGCTCAGCCATTCTCAGGAGCCGAAATGTCCCTTGCACGATTTAATTCGACCCTCTTCTTATTTCTGTGCGGGGTGCGCTTCAAAGCTAACAATTGCCATCCTGCCAACCCTCATGCTTTTAACGCCCCGACGAGAAAACCCTAAAAGAAAAAAGAGTAATGCCTTAAACAACGCCCGAGCGCTGGAAAGAATCGAGCTTAAAAAATTTATCGAACAAGATCCACATCGTATATCTTAGCACACCAACTACGTCTTGCTCACTCCCGCTCCAAGACCGTCTCTCGTCTCATCGCGCGGCTTCCTCCACATAACCCCTGACAACCCTCCCTCTCTCCGCCCACTCAGCATCGTCACTCGCGCCAACCAAGTCCCCACTCCCTAACACAACCCGCAAGCAATCTGCAAGCCCGATCGCATTCTCGCTTCCCCCGAACGGGGCGCCTTGCCGCCGGCTTATCTCGTACCACTGCTCGACTGTGTAGATCATCCACTTAATCAACAACTTTCTATGACTTCGATGTTGAAACGGTTGCTCCTGCGCATACCACATAGCCTCCAATGTAGCAATCAAGGCTTCGAACGGGGCACCCAGCTTAACAAAGATGTCAATGGGCCACGTAAGGTTAGAGCAGAGCAGGAGATCGACGTTGCGACCTAATGATGCGGGGTCGTGAGAATATTGGAGGACGTCGTACTGGAGGAGGAGTTGTAGAACGATGTTGACGGGGAAGATATTTTCACTTAGATTGACGCGACGGCCGATGTCTTCGACTTGGAGCGCAACACGTTCCCAAGGCGCGGTTTGTTCTTCTCTGATGGCTTTCCTGTGCGCTTGCTCGATGACGTTGGACCAGGTGTGGCGGATGTCGGCGAGGTTGCGATAATCGGCAGCGTGGTAGATGAGGAGGCAGATGTCATAGTAGCCTGCCTGGTCGGCGTAGCTATGATAGAGCTGAGAATGTACGTTAGAACCTGTTCAGCTTGAATGAAGAATGATTGTACTCACGTTGTCAAGAGGCTGGATAGCCCCGTCCAGGATCTGTATGACCTCCTCACGGCGCTGACCAGTCAACCGCGAATCATTTTTGATCTGTTGCAAAACATCATCTTGGATGTTTGCGATATCAAGGTGATCGCTAATGTTTCGTAGCAGCTCTTGCCTCGACTGTCGATTCCGCACGCCCGACTCAGAGAACCCAGTCGAACGTGTTGATGCGTTCGCCTTTGCACGTGAGAGGTATTCTATCCGCTTCTCCAGTGATAGGTCGAAAGGACTTTTCGCAAGCTGGAACTGCACTTCCGCGGCGCCTAGGTAGTCACCATAGTGTGCGTAATATCGCCACAACAGGTCTGCAGCGGCGGGATCTTCCTCCGAGCTTCTCCTCAGGTAGTCGATGACGTAAGGTGAATTGATCTCTAGCAGGCGATCCGCCCACCCTTTTGAAAGATACCAGTCATAGAGATAGTTTTGGAACACCTCGTCATCCGAGTTGTTGATCTGCTCGTAAGCTTCGTGCTTCCGGCGGGTTATCTGTGAGATGACACCATCTTGTGGGACGACACCTTGAGCATTGTATGCAACGTCAACTGCCTCGATGACCTTGAAGACGAGGCGGTAGCACTCTGTGCGCTTCTCATAGAATGGTTGACGGGCGTCCTGAGCTGGCCGTCCATCCTTTATCCAGGAAAGAGCTTTATTTCCGCGGTCTAGTTCCTGGGCGACTTTGAGTGTAAGACGAATTGCGCCTGCAATATAATTAGCGATGATAGATCAATTGTCTGCATGCTAACATACCTGCGTAAAACTGCAGCTCGATATACTTGTCAATCGCTGTAGTCAAGTGTTCCGAGCTGAGGCTTTTAGCCACTTGCTCGAACAGCCTCAGACTGTCGTTCAGCATTATTCGACCCCGCTCGGCATTCGCTCCGACATCAGCTGCCTTTTTCAAATTCTCTTGTGCCTTGAAGATGACTACATCGTCCGAGCTGCAGAAGCTGCCGCATTTTCTCCGGAGAGCTTCAGCGACTGTCTCCACGTTCGAACCTCTTGCAATGTTGTGGTTAACAATCGCCTTGACCAGCTCTCGTGCAAGATCCTTGCCTCCGCGGACCGCAAACAGCCCGTGGTATGTAAGCTTCCGAACAGACATCCGTGAGTCCTCAGGAAGCAAAAGGAGAATCTCTTCCAACCGCTCTTCGAAAAGAACCAGAGTGAATGCGATGCCCTCAACGATGTTGTTGATCATCTGCAGCAAACTTGTCAAGGCGCGATTCTCCCCCTGTAGCTCCACCTCTTCTTGCCGTGACGCAACCCTGCCTAGAGCCTCTGGACCAGCCAAGCCATCAATAAAAGACTTGTTCGTGTCGAGGAATTCTTGAAGTTGCATAAGAGCACGCTGAATCTCTTGCAGTTTTGCAATTTTGTGAGTAGATTCCAAAACAACACCAGCAGGCTTTTTGGTTTCCTTAATTATGGGCGTATCCCAGATCGAGCGAACAAGACGCGCAACATACAGTGCAATACCGTCATGACGCGGCGAGGCCCGAACGTTATCCACGCTGAGGCCCTCCACCGTCGCGCTCTCCGTTAGCTGGGCTTTGCCGCCGTACTCGATGAAGACCTTCCGTGCGAACTCTAGCACATCCGGCTCTGTAATCTTGGCAGACTGAGCATCAGCTCCAACATCAGAGCCTTGACCGCACGCCACAGCCAGAGCTGTAGAGGCCGTTTCCGTAAGGCCATACTGTTTCGCGAATTTGCGCACATCGTTATCCACGCCCTCTGAACCACTTCCGCGCTTGATGAGAGCTGCGAAGATGTCCACGAGTCTTCGTCTCCGCACCGTCTCCACACCGAAATGAGTGAGAATAGCGTACTCGCTAGCTGGCTGGTCGTACTGTACTGCTAGCTCGTTTGCGAATCCAGTGGGTTGATTTCGAGCAGAGAAGGGCGGCGTGACCTGTCCGATATCCTGCATCTTGCCTTGAATTTGAATTATCTGCCCTGTCTCGACATACCTGGGGGTTTCTTGCTGATTAGTGAGCTGGCCCGCGTGCGGTGCTGACGCGAACAGAGTGTGATTGGGGTCATTTGGGCTTTTCTCCACAAAGCAGAAGAAGGATCCTGGCGCGTATCGAAATCCGCCAACGGTCTCGGTTAAAAATCGCGAATCAAAGCCGATAGGAGGACCACCTTGATATGGTGGTAGCTGGGTACTGCTAGAACCGGACTGGGGCGTTGATGAGGCATCGGGAGATGGTGGAGGGATACGAAGGTGGCGCACAGCCATGCTGTTCGGTGCATTGGTGCTATCGGACAGCCAGCCTCCGGATGTAGTGCTCAGCAAGAGACGAACGCCAGTCGACGTCGTAGTCAACAATGATAAGTTCTCTGCTTCGGAACCGGAGATTGGATCTATGCTAACAAGCTTCAGATTATCCAAGACAGCTGACTGGCGAATGACATGGCTGCACATGGTTTTGAACTGGGCGAGTGTCCGGACAATGACATTTTCCAGCGTCGTCGGCGTCCGCATATGGAAGACCTTGATGGTGCTGTTCGTTGATAGCGTGTAGAGGAGGTTCCGTGAGTCGTCCATGACCATCTGCTTGATACCTGTCCGGCTCGGAGACCCGTAGAATGGTAAAGCAGGCAGAGTGATAGACTTGGAAACGTGATTTCTCTTGCCACAACGGCTGGAAAACCATTTCTCCTCCTGTGAATACGTTATCTCCCAGACGTCCTCCGAATTGCCCTCTCCGAAGAATATGCGCCCCGTCTTGGCCGAGCCCTCGATAGCGGTAATATTAAGGCCGCGCACTGAGGTCGCGAGTCCAGTCCGGTATAGCGATACGCTGTGCACTCCTTCGGGCCCAGTCTGGCATTCCAGCGCAATAAGCGAGATGTCGGCTACCGTCGCGACCACGAGTAGCCATGAAATCGTATCGACAAAGACTTTCGCCCGCGGCTTGACCAGCTTCACGCACGTGATATTATGCGCCTGCTCTTCAAAGCCTATAAGTTCGGGGTTGGGATGTGTGTAGTCCCACAGGTACAGCTGGTTGTCGACGAAGACGTACGCGTGGTTGATCTCGGCGAACAGACCCATTTTGGTGTTCATTTGCATTTCGTTGACCTGGTCGAAGACGCTCTCGGGGTGTTTGTACGTCCTGAGTTTCTGGAATGGCGCCCATGCTGGGTTCTGTGGTAGGTCGTATTCTCCGGAGAAGCCCTCTGTTTGATGTTACTATCCTGACCTATGGTGCATTGTCATTCGAAGAAACCTACGCCCAATATATGTCTCCAATGCGGGAAATCTGTTGTCCCGATCCAGCGCGGCGTTGATTGTGCGCGCGGCGCGTTGTATCGGCGTATCGACGGCTGCGGGCGCCTGTTGCTGCACGGTAGCTGACCGAAAGACCCCAGGTCTCGCCGGAGTATTGATAAATGCGCCGGGAGTCGGCCGCTGAGGTGTCGCCGGGGGCATGTTGAGCGCCATTGTCGGTTATGGGTAAGCTTCGCAGAGGTCGCGGCGGCCTGGTGAGAGGTGTAGGCAGAGGTTGGGATCACGCGCCGGGGGAAGGCATAGACATTGGCTCCGCGCCGATGCTAGGGGATACAAGGAAGAAAAGCGCGCGCGGAGGGTGAAAAGAAAATGACAACAAGCGCAATGGCAGCGGTGAATGAAGCTCTACACAAACTACCTCTGCTAAACAAAACCAAGCTACAGGGATAAGGACATGAGGCTCGTGTGTCTTAGTCAGCCAAGCTTTTCTGACCAAACGGCGATCTCCATTGCGCGCATGTTTTACGCCTCTTAACGAATTTGAATCGTCTAGTAACCTAACCATAAAAAGTTTCTTCCTTCCGCTCGTTTGAAGTCTAATTATCACTTCTTTTACGCAAAAATCCACACCCCGCAGGATATAGAGCTCTTCGACAGTCGTTGCGTACTTGTACAGCCTCCAACACATCCGCTCCACCAAATTGCTACTAACTTCAATTCACTCGTCATGTCTCTCCTCCGACTCCATTTCACCCGCTCAATATTCGCAACTCCTCGTCCAATCCTCCTCCGCACCTTCTTCACAACACCGCGCCTTTCCTCCGACTCTAAACCTACAGCTACAGCTACAACTACAACCCTTAGTTCATTGCAACCTGAGCTGAAAAAGGCGATGCGCGCAAAGGACAAGCCCCGCCTCACAACCATCCGCTCCCTCCTCGCCGAAATAACAAACGCCTCCAAAACCGGCAAACCTATAGTAACAGACGCGCATCTCTACGGGCTTCTCTCAAGGCAAATAAAAGCCTCTAACACCGCCCTCGAAGAGTTCGAAAAGGCGAAGCGGGCGGATCTAATGGAAAAGGAGCGGGCGCAGTTGACGGTGCTGGAGGAGTTAAAGGAAAGGATAGATGTTGTGGGGGAGGAGGAGATTGAGAGGACGGTGAAAGGAGTGTTGAAGCAGTTGCAGGAAGCGAATGAGAGGTCGGGGAAGGCAAAGGTGGATATCACTGGTGGGGCTGTGATGGGGAAGGCTATGGGGAGCTTTGAGAAACCGGCTGATGCGGATACAGTGAAAAGGAAGGTTGCAGAAATCATGGAGCAGCAAGAGTAGGCCCCTGAAATACGCGTACGCACGAGGTAAGGCGTATCCGGAGGGCATCATTAGCTATTATTTCGAAGTAGAAGCTACCGTAAACTCAGTCAAGTACGCCCAGTCCCTTTTGTATGGTACTTAAACCCCCACATTCCACTCTTTCAAGTATAGGTTAAAATTTTAGTACTGGTCTTCAGATATATACAATTTATCACTAGAGTACAAAACCCCCTTACAATAGTATAGTTGCGCAATGTAGCTTTTCCCCGGAGAAAAAAAATAAGATATTTCTTATTGATACTTTCTAGAAAAATATATTAGCTCTATAATGGTTACTTTACTATAGAAATAAGACTTAGTACTGAAGGAGTCGTATAAATACTAGTAGTTTATTTGATTCGAATTTATTTGAGTAATAGATACGCGTAATTATCAGCGGTACCTCTCTCCCAATATAGCTATGTATGGGTTTACATAGCTACCAACAGTCTATTTCGTATAGCTCAGCCTTGCTACGTTTAATACCTAATGAACCAATATTTATCCAGATACATCGATCTCATCCTCTCCGCTACATAGTTTACTACGTAGTCTATATCTAGCTACCATCACATTCCGCGCCACACTAACTCTCGCCTACTTATCCTTATTCGCCTGCTGTTGAGCCTAGATCTGAATAAGGTCCTTCAGAGCGGGTAAAGCTTAAGTCGGATTAGAAAAACCTACTACGAGTACTACCGAATCGTAGAATCCCTAGAAGGTTTTATCGACTCTATAGAGAAGTTGTATATCGAGGGTCGCTAATTTGGTAGTACCGAAAACGAACTAGAACCTCGCATCTATATGCCGAAGCCACGCGAGTAACAACGGGCCGTTCCAAGTAAATCCATCGATACCCACAGAGAGGATAATAGGATCAGATACTACAGCTTGATTTAGATCTTCCGCGATGGCTTTAGTAAACCGGATGCACCGTATGTGATATCTCATCTTATAGGTCTCCTCGTTCTTAATATGTCGATATATTTGGTATTCTAGTAAAGCATCTATCGAAGAAAATGTGTACCCGTATAGTAGTATTGAGAAAGGCCATATGTCGTCCCTATACACCGCGTTGTAGTAACTCTCGCGCAACTTTCTTGATCGGAATAGTATCGAAATTTCGTAATGGTCTAGCGCCTACGCGCAGAATAGCCCACCCGAGATCTTAAGGTATAAACTAATCTACTTGGTATAGCTGCCTAATCGTCCCCAGGTCTCGTAGTCGCCCATAATTGAATGGTCGCAACGATGCCGGCCTCGTAGTACACGGTCCTCGTTGTATTTAGTCTAAACATAATGATCGAATCCTCGAATCGTCTTGTATATTTTTAGGTAATATAGGCATTCATATTCGCGACGTCCTCTTCTTATGCCGTTTAGATGGTCAAGTCCTCCCGCTGATACCAACTCTATTCACCCGGGCAGTCCATACATATAGTACTAGTCATGCGGACTATAGCTTCCTTATTATTATTAAGCCACTGTACTGTATGAATATGGCAATAATATCCAACTATACGTTGTTTCGCCACGTGTTTTTTGCGTCTGAAGTCGTCCATGTACACTCAGGTACATCACATCTACAACTCCACAACCCCTTTTCCTGAATAAGATTGTTTTGTTCAGCGAATATATGTTGCGCCATATGCCACATGATTGGCTTAAGCAGCTGGGAGGGGGACCCTCGGTCTAAGTTGTCACATCGGAACTTAGGAGTGCATATAGTGCTGTGAAATTCTGCCCTGGTAGTTGTTTTGGTCTACGACCCAGTATCGGTGCGCCTAGTACCCATGGCATTGAGCCGTATACTCCCACCTGGGATATGCCCGGCGTGTTAGCCCGAGATCTCACTAAGCTCCGAACATTCGCTACAGAGTGGCTAAAGGAAGACTCCCAGGTCAAGGATCCCAAACGTTTTACAGCTGTCATTTGGGCCAGCGACTTTTGGAGCACGATTGACCAGAGGCAAGTGGATATAGCCCGAGACTTCGTTAACGACATTCAGACGCATCTTGATGTGAAGGCGGAAGATGTATCATTCGCAGATATGTGGGAGAAAAATACTCCAAAGGAGCATGATGGGGTAAGATTGCGAGGTACGACGACACTTCATGTAATGATTTCTATATGTTATTTCATCTCTATAGATACGATCAGACATCAAGGTAAAAAGAAGCGCTTACAGCCGATAAAAGTCCCGTTTTACCAGAGACCAGAGAGCTATGAAAGGACGTCTGAGATCAAAAAAGAAGCCTATGAGCGCAGACCCAAGCACAAGGGTGGAAAAGACTGCCCACCACCATAGACTTGTCGTCGTTGAGCCAAACTCCTTTACATTCATCCCAAAAAAGGATGTTGTAAAGGACAACGGCACGAATATGAAGGCTAGAAAGGTGAGTTTCGTAACACGCCCTGCCTGATCAATGGCCTTCTTTGACTCGGCGATTGATATACTGCTCATGAGGGTCGTAATGGCTTCGTTCCAGCGATTATGGATCTGCTGCGCTCGACTTCGAAGGTGTCTAAAGTCCTGCGTCAAGTCTTTATATGTCTCAACGGCCTTTTTGACACCTTCCTTTTGTCTGCTTTCGGCCACTTCTTATCGTCCGTGCTGCGAATGCTGTCAAGAATCTGTTCAATCTTTTGGATATGGCGATACATAATCCTTTATGCATACTTTAAATTTAGTAGTATGTCGAATTCCTGTTGGCCCGATTCCATATATTTGTCCAGCTTGTGTTCAATAAGATTCAGAAAGGCCATCTCGGAAGAAGCGGCAAAGGAGAAGACCTCGGTGAGCGCATATAAGGCATCAGTGGCCATGACCGAGGGACGCAACGATCGTCCGTAGTCGCGATGCATCAGCGATGCACTGAGGACGTGCTTGGGACTCGCCCCGTTGTCTCGGGACATCAGCTTCTGACTTTTAAGAACGATCATGTTCTTGTGTTTGATAACGGGCAAGTAAAGGCCCTCGGAGCCCTTCACTGACGAATGATCGCGGTCCTCATTGTTCTTGTCGAATTCCTTACCGCTGTCCAGCCATACGAACACTACCGGCCTTTAGCAGCTGTCATGAGATTTGTCAAGTCGCGTATCGCTGAAGATTCCGCCTACTGCCTCTGTCAAACAGATTGAGGCCCTTTGTTCGATGGCAAAATGCGTCTCATCAAAGACATGAAAGTCGCGAACCATCGAGTCCCCTGTGGGCAACCCCGATTTGGAGAGCTTGCATATCTTCCTGTGATGTGCCGACAACTTTGCTGTGCCTTGTCTCCTCGCCTCCTCAAGATCATCAAGGCTCATTGAGCCCATGCCTGTGTCCTTGACCCCAACAGTCATGATCGGAAGTTGGATAAGATGCCATGACGCCGATGGAAGGACAGGGAGCGAAAAGGTATTGGAAACGTCGCATGGGTTTCGGAAGTCGAGGTGTTTACAGAAAAACTCGGGATCAACGAGGTAGCTCGCCCCAATGCATTTCAGCCATCTTGCGGACATGAAGCCACGGAGAAAGACGAGCCGGCTTTGTGATTCCACCTCCGGACCAATTACCAAGTCATAGAAGTATTGTGGGTCAATAAAGGACGTGGCTCTCTTCTGGAGAGGGGCTATGTCATTGCTTCTCTCGTCTCCGGAACCCTGATCTTGAGCAGCTCCACCACGCGCCTTGCCACCTAGTTGATACAGAGTGACGAATCCCTCGAGCGAGTACGTTGTGCCGCTGGCGATATGAGGAGGCCCGGCACGGCAACTGAGGCACTCAGCGCTCGTGAGTTCGGGGTAAGCTTAGCGGCCATCCTTGGCCTAGTGGGAACTCTCTCGTCGGCTGCTGGGGTGCGTATGGGAGTCGGCCATGGAGGAGAGCAGAAGTCTCCACATTTAAACCGGCTGAGATGCTATGGGTGGCGACTGCGCACCCTGATTTCTTTCTGGCTGAGGAGGTGACAGAGGCACTGATCGCAAGGCTACAGCCAAGGCTTTTCGCACAACCACCCACGCCCTCGTTGTGTAACAATTTAGCTCCATCAACAACATGATTACGTAGTCGAAATTCAGTTCTGGACTTAATAATGTAAAGGCTACACCATTTTCAAACTACATTCTAGCAAGGTGTGTTGCACGCCGTGGCCGACTGTTCTGATTCGAGGAACGTTACTTGAACGGGGCGCACAGTGATTCGATTCACCGGGACCAAAACGCAACGAGCGCATCATAATCTGTGCCTTCCAACTCGTTCCAATTCCGAGTATCCTGAGGCATCAATCTCTTCCTCATTCTCGCGGCATTCATCATGACTTTTTTCGCCTGGGGTTCGTCGCCCTTGATGCGACATAGCTTTCCTCTTAGGTAAGTTGCCCGAGCCCGCTCATTCGCCAAGTATGATCGATTTTCAAAGATCTTCAAGGCCTTGGTCAAAAAGTCGCTAGGCTCGTTAGTCACATGTCTGAGCGAGAACATAGGCGCCATCACATACTCTGCTTCTGTGTGTTGGTTTTGTCGCATACAATGCCGTGCAAGTCGACAGTAGATGTCGCCAACCCTGTGGTGTGCAAGCCCAAGAGTTACTTTGTACTGCTTGAAGCAGCGTTCGTGGAAATTAATACTCTCCTGGAATCTTTTCTAGTCTTCCAAAACGTTACCCATCGCATATAGAATCTTACCTGGTCTTCAACCAGTCAGTGCGAATTCACTTCGACGGACGGGGCGGCTTACTTGAAACACGTAGTATCGTCAACGCCCCATTCTTCCGCATTAATACCCAGTATCTCTACCAGTGTTTCCTCAGCCAGCTCAAGATCACCTTGCATCCAGTATATGAACCCAAGATTAGGCTGAGGCCACCCTAGATCCGTGTCTATAAAGTCCGGTTGTGCTTGAGAGGTCTCGATGCATCGATTGAATGCGTTTGCTGCTTTCTCGAGTAGTCCTTCGTTGCCATATGCCACACCAATTTCGTTGTAGGCATGCCCAAGCTCGTAGTCCTCAAGTAAGGACCCGTCCTCGTTCTTTCTCTCAAGCAACATATCAAGCCACTTCTGCTTGTGAAGGAGACTGTATTCGTGCTCGTTGTTTCCGCGGCAGCTATGCCGAGATTAGAATGACTCTCGCGCAGGACACGATGGTTCTCTTTGTTGGGTTCTTCATGCTGCAAACGTTCGCTGATTGTGAGGGACAAGGTACAGAATGGTCTAAGCTCAAAAATAAGCCCGCGTTCGAAGAGATACCTATAATCTGGTTAAGATCATTTTTATATTTCTTTGTGGGCAACTTACCATCCAGTATCTTTGAAAAGGTCCGCAATCCTTATGTCCAGGAGGAAGTCTTTCCCAAGAATTAACGGTTCTACACCATAGAACTTCGAGCAAGACTCTCGTCTTTGGGGACAGTCGATCAAGAGTCCAAAGTGTTGCGAAGGAGCGAAACCTCTCCGCTTGAGTAGGCTCCGCCTGTTGATGCAAGCGCTCAACTCCCTCTTGCATATAGTATCTCAAGAAGGATGTGTATGAGGTGCTCATCTGTCGAAAGTCACCAGATATGGTGTGTATGGTCAAGGGAAAGCCGCCTAACTCCTGTATTATCTCTGCCAAGGCGTCCCGCTGGTCTCCATCGGCTTTCACCCCTGTGAGATGTTGCATCAGCGCCTCGGAATCGCTCTGTGTTAACGGTTCCAGATCAATACCGCGATTGGTATGCAAGTTATGCTTCGCGAATGCATCTCGACTCGTAACAAGGACGGATCCTCGTCCGGTTTTCGGCCAATATTCAGCGAGAACATCCTGATTATCAACGTTATCGAATACAAGGAGCCAATCAACTTTATTCTGGTCGCTCTCAGAATCTTCCGTCGCTCGTCTTGGATTGGCCAGCCATCCAAGAACTATATCTCGGCTTGCAGCAAGATCTTGCGCCTCATCATCTGCTTGGAGACCTAGTTGTTGAGCTATACTAGCGAATTCTGCCGCTAGGATATTTGAGTCATCGGCGCTTAGCCAGAAAATAGCTTCGAAGCGGCTCTACGGCTGAAGGCATATTCCACTGCAATCTCACTCTTTCCCATGCCGCCGAGGCCACATATGGCGAATGATCGCAGCTTCCCAAACCCATCGGGATCTTGACTTCCTACAGAAGGGAGAAGATACTCGTCTATTGACTCTAGAACAGTATGTTGGCCTTGAAACGAGTCTAATCGCCGGTGGGTCCCCAATGAGAAGCATGGTAATCTTGGATTTCGAAATGCAGTTGCATCTGGCTCATTCTCAGGGATGATCTCCATGGATCCCAAAGAGGTGCCACCTGTAGCAAGGCCTGTATTTCCTACGATGTCGCTTTTGCTTACCAATGACATGACTTCAAACGCCTGGGCAAGGTTTTCTTGCCAATAATTAGCGAAATTGGAGCCTTTGTAGGAGGACACATACGTTTCTCTGCAGTCTTTGAGCTACGGCTCTGTGCAGTCTCGACAATGTTTCTGAAGAGGTCTAGTATCTCTTTGTAAACCTCCCCATCAAGCCGAACATTGCAAACGTCCAGATAGTTAGCCTGACCATCTAGTATGATTTCAGAATTCGACCCTGGATTAGATGCAGGAGCATCGCTCCAGGTACAAATCTGCTTTGGAACAATCTGATGCTCTTAGAAGAACTGCCCTACTGTTGGGGGATTAACTTACCGTTTTGCTCCCTTTTCGATAACGAGACTTGGGGGTGGTTGTCTCCTTACTCTCGTACACTGATATGATGGGAACTTCCAGGTGAACTAGCTCGAAAGCCTCGCATATTGCGATGATATTCGCAACATCATTGGAACTTGACTGACTCGTTCCTAGTCCTTTGTATTGGCATCGCAACAAGAGATCCAAGGCCTCCTTTGCGACTTTCTCTAGCCGTAAATGTGGCGATCCCAAGAAAAATGCGCCCGAGATGGCGTCTATGACATGTCGATAGTGGAAATGCTGGACTTGAAAAGTGTTGAGAGCCTATAACCTGTAAGTCGAAAACATTCGTGAGATCAAGGCCTTGCACAAACCTTCTTCAGAACCACTCCAATTCCATGAGCGACAAAGGCTAACGGTACCAGGTTATTCTACAACTGTTAGCAATACGATCTTAGCAGTTTCTATGAACTTTCCTGGGGACTTGTGAAGTGCGCATCTAGAGACTCGAAAAGAACGGATCCTTCTCGTAGTACTGCATCTGTGATGACTGCCATCAACATGCGGCGAGCAGATGTCGGACCTTTCAAATTTGACGAATGTGGCTTTGAGCTCATCGAATTGCACTCGAATATGTCATATGATGACTTCTGGGACAATGAAAAGATACAGAGCGTGTACATACAAGAGGTTAGGGAGGCTATAAAGGAGGCGATAGGTGCGAAATTTGTGTGGGTGCTGGACTATGCGGTTTGTATACTATGAGATGAGCGCTGAAGGAATTTATTTATGATAATCAGGTCAGGAGACGACACTCAATGTTCCCTTTCTCAACCGGCAACAACTACAAGTACGACCAACCTACAGCTTTGGCACATATAGGTAATCAAGAGTTGCGCAATCGTGAACAGGCATGAATTGACACTTCAGTACAGACTTTACAGCTGAAGAAGGCGAGCGAATCATCCGTGTTCTTTTCGGCGACGAAGCAGAAAAGGTGCTTAGGGGCCGATGGCAAGCTGTCAAGTAAGTCACATTCATCAATATCACCAGATGGAAGTCCCTGATACTTACACTTATAGCCTGTGGAAGCCAATCAAAGGGCCTCTGAATGACTGGCCACTCGGTCTCTGCGATGCGCGATCCGTTGACTTCCCTCGAGACACAATAGCCAGCGACGTTGTCTTCGATGGCTTCGTGACGGAGAACCCGCAGATCATGCACAGCCCCGAATATAAGTGGTATTACCTACCTGACCACAACACTTGGGAAGCACTCATTTTCAAGAGTGCTGACAGTGAAGAGGAGAACGGTGCTACACCTAGTAAAGGTCATCTCCGTTCCATATTGATAACTTAGGATTGCTGATATTATTTCACTAGGTGTACCGCATTCGGGTTTCTATAACCCACTTGCGAGTGCTTCAGAGCTGAGAGAAAGCCTCGATTGCCGATGTTTTGCTTTTTTTGAAGACTTGGATCCTTATCCCCTGGTGGTTAATCATGAGGTTGCGGGTAGTGTTGCTGAGCTACACGTATAGAGGTTCATCTGAGTGTGTGGTTAATTGATGTTTCGACATGACTATCGCAATATTTATCTGTATTGATTTACGTACTATTTTCTGTACTGTGCACTCCGATCGGAACATATAGCGAGTCTTGCACTCATCCGATGTATCGGAGTTGCTAAATGGACTCTTTGCACTCGGTTATAGGGCGCGATGCACCACTACGGTTCCAGTCCCCCCTAAATTAGGGGGGCCCGGCGGGGCCCTAATTAGGGCCCAGAATGCCACGCGATTAGGGGGGCGCGGGGCCCTAATTTTAAGAAAAATTACTAAAAATTTTTATAACTTTTTTCTAAATAATTTTTATAATTTTTTTTACGATTTTTTATAGAAATATTTAAAAAAAATTAATTCTCTTATTATTTTATATACTATCTAGAGCCCTTACGATTAGTCGACTAATCGTGAGGGCTTACTAGTACAGCGAACTAACAGCCCTCGCGATTGAACGACTAATCGCGTGAGCCCAGTGGTATAGCAAACCCAATAGCCCTTGCGGTTGGACGACTAATCGCGTGAGCTCAGCGGCTGGCTGATATCGAGCTCAGTAGCTGGCCTATATCGAGCTCAGCAGCTGGCTGATATCGAGCTCAGTAGCTGGCCTATATCGAGCTCAGTAGCTGGCTGATGTAGAGCTCAGCGGCTGACCTATATCGAACTTAGTAGCTAGCCTATATCGAGCTTAGAAGGGTACCTTGCTTAGTCGTATAAACTATACAGTTCTTATAATATTAAGGTTGAGTATATGACGTAGAAAATTTCACATGCTAGCATGTGAATACCCGCGAACACCCGCGAACACCCGCGCACCCTACGTACCCTTAATACTACCCAACGACCTAGCTACTGAGCTCGATATTAGCTAGCTACTGAGCTCGATATCAGCCAGCTGCTGAGCTCACGCGATTAGTCGTCCAACCGCAAGGGCTATTAGGTTTGCTATACTACTAGGCTCACGCGATTAGTCGTTCAATCGCGAGGGCTGTTAGTTCGCTGTACTGATAAGCCCTCACGATTAGTCGACTAATCGTAAGGGCTCTATAAGCTCGATATTAGCTAGCTACTGCGTCTAATACTGTACCTAATACTGTACCTAATACTGTACCTAATACTGTACCTAATACTGTACCTAATACTGTACCTAATACTGTACCTAATACTATACCTAATCCTAATCCTAATACTATAGTATATATAATATTATTATAAAAATTCTATAATTAGGGGGGCTAGCACCCCTAATTAGGGCCCCGCCCCGCCCTAATTTAGGGGTGCCCCCCCTAATTTAGGGATGCTCGGAACCGTAGTGACTGAGTAACATGCCTCCAATAGAGCTCCGTGTATTAGTTCATATAGGAATGCTACACATTCCCGTATGAGCATATAGGCTTGTGAGGTTGAGGACGGCGAAATTGGGTTGTTCCGAGATTGAAGGCTGCCAAGTAGCTCCTGTTGACAACATCCAATCCTGAACGTTTCAGTGTGAGGTGTTTCCTTTATTCATTAGTCAGGTGGTAGCCCAAAAGGGATTAGACGCAAGAAATTTACCTCAGATGGGCGCATGCTAGCTAATTAGCTAATTAGCCAGGGTATTGATTTTAGACCACGTCACCGCCTTTTATTGGATTTCTATATTAAGTCCTACGAAGCCACTAACGCTTCGTTGATAGAGTTGTTGACTCGTCTCTTCTCCTGGGCATTATCTCTACGTTCCTGAGGTCTCTCCTCAATCATCATGACGACACATATTGAGAGCGAGCTCTGCTTCCTTGGACGTGATAACCTCTACCAGACAGTGAAACCTTACTCCCTTCGCTTCGACCCATTGGATGACATACCACGGCATAATCTCAAGATCGACTCCAGGCCGCTGCGTATAACAGATGCCAGGTCGTTGGACGCAGAAGTGGAAAAGAATGGTTTTACCTTGACGACTATACCTACCACACTCACATATGCTGATTTCACCGATGCCAAAAAGATCGAAAGTATATATGCTCTCGAAGTGCAGAATCATCTGAGGGATATGTTTGGAGCACGACATGCTAGGATCATTGACTATAATGTACGCGGATTCATCTGATACCAAACATATGCCCTCAGGGTAAGTACATGAGAAGGCTTGACCCGTCAGCTAGGTTCGAAGACGACACCCAATGTTCCCAATATCTGAGGGAAAGACATACGAGCAGCCAGCATCATTTGTGCATCTAGGTAAGAAAACCACGATAACTTCGATATACCACGGTTTTCGGAGTACTCCAAGCTGACACTTTGTGATATTCATATCAGACTTCTCCCATGCCGAAGCAGTAAACATGCTCAATACCCTATATGGAGACGCCCATGCAGAACAGATTATGAAGCATAGATGGGTAATCATCAAGTAAGCCCGAGTGCGATCCTCTTTCTGCATCTTGAAACACGGCACCTCACCATTCCCTTGTTTCTCTGACCAGACAAGTACACTTACACACTCGGTCCAGTGTCTGGCGCCCCCTTCGTGGGCCCCTCTTCGACTGGCCGAACGCAGTTTGCGACGCCCGAACATTTGACCTCCAACGTGACGCACAGAATGCAGATGCGGTGCACTCAGAATGGGCATATGAGGACGTCTTAATCCACCATCATCACGAGCAGAAATGGTATTACTTTTCTGAGTTGAATGAAACCGAGACGATGGTGTTTAAGTGCACTGATAGTGATAAAGGGTCCTGTGGTCGTGAGTTTGATCCCATCTTGGAGCGTAGACATAGCGCTGCAATGAAGATATGTGGAGTATGGCGTTATAGTGCTGACTACGTGTTTTTAGCAAGTCCACACGCCGCTTTTGAGCTGCCGAAGACATATGCTAATGGCATGCTGAGGGAAAGTATTGAGTCCAGAGTATTTCTGCTTTGGACACCGATGGAGGAGCTTCCAGATGAGTCAGGCACGATATATGGAAGGAGAGACGATTGAAGAAACGGGGATCACAAGCATATGTCGCAGTGTTGAGCTGAGAAGGCACATAGAAGACACGTGTGAAATTCAAAGTCCATACAATCGGTTTCAAAGAAGCTTCATTGTTCGTTACTAGTTCTGCGTAGAGAGAATTTGTCGAAGCCATGTTGCAAGAAGCTCGTCGTCCGGATCACAAAACCACCGGTCACTCCTTCTTGGCGGGGTTGACTTTGATCGAAACACCACTGGTGTGACCACCGAGAATGACCTTCTCGCCAGCTGGGGCTCCGTGGCTGGTGCCGCCTACTGCCTTCTTCTCGGTACCTGCGGCTTGACGAGCGAGCCAGCCGGCCTTCCATGGTTGGGATTTCTCGCAATGTGGGCCCATTTTGTCTGACTGCACAGGATATATTAGGGTCCTTTCTCGCAAAGCTCTGAATGCAGGTACATACAGCTGTGGGTGTTCCTATGGTATATCTGGCCTTTGATGTATGGTCTGAGTTTTGGTTTGTTTGATAACGAGGCTGGGCTGTGAGATATGTTCAAGTCCAAACTGACGCGGTTGCTACCTTAACCGTAACTTATAGCCGATCGTGCGGAGAAAACAGCGATGACTCAAATTATGTTGGGAGGCATTCCTGTTCAAGACGCTCTCAAGAGGTGACGCTGCTCTTACCTCGATCCGGTGCATATGCATATCTCCAAACCTTGCAATAAGCAAGTGGCCCCTGTGGAGAGCATGCTACCTATGCGGAGCCTGCCTCACGTCCTGCAGCATGGAACGCCTAAGCGAGGGTATGAGCTCATTAGATACTGGTCGTAGTTACTAGCGTGGGATAAGTTTGCGCCCTTAATAAGAGCATATTGCAGTAGATGTCGTGATCGCTCCAGCCAAGCTTGCTATGCCTGTTCTGTTAACTCCCAACCACTGAGTCTCTGGTAGGTTATCTCCTCGAGTTTTATCGTGCATGGGCGTCGATGGGTATTGGTGGAAATATTCACCAAAGCTGGCACTATGACGACGCATGGAGGCACTGAAGCTCCCATCGAGACGCGGTAAATAAAGGCAGACTATCGGCAGAGGCCAAGGGATAAACTGCCGCAAATAACAGGTTTGTATAGCTGGAGTTCTTGCTAGATCTGCAAAACTGGCACTATGGAATAATTGCCTTATCCTTGATAGGGGCAAATGGTCTCTTTTTACCCTTATTCTACTAGATAGCCCTTTTTCGACCTTATCCTTGATAAGGGTGGAATAAAAAAATCAATTAAATATAAATTTAATATCTAATAGCGCTTTTTTATATTTATTAATTTAAAAACCTAAAAAGTATAAGAATATTAAAATATTAAAATAAAATTTATTTAATTTAAGCTATATTATACATATTACTTTTACCTTTTCTTTTTTATTTATTTAAGCTTAATAGCTAGTTTATATTAAGATTAATAACTAGTTTATAATATTATAGACTAAGCTATAAACTTAATAAGCTAAGATTAATATTATAAATAAAATCTCCTAGTTTTTCATTTTATAATAAATTAAATTTTATAATTATAGCTTTATTAATAAGAAAGTTATTAGATATTAAAAATCTTTATTTTTTAGATAGCTCTTTTTTTATTATACTACTGGCGCGAGCGGCTGATATAATAAGAGTTTATCTTATAAATCAGACGCTCCGTGAATTACGAGTTTTAGCCAATTAGAATATAGGACTTTTATCTAGCTAATAGGAGCGGGGTTATATAAGTAGGCTAAAAATATTCGTAGAGCGTCTAAGAAAAAATAGTTCTAGTTTATATAAGTTTACGTTACGGGTAGGATTAGCTTTAGTACTTATTTATCTATTATATAATACTACGACTAGCTATTATTATAGTACCGGATTACTTTAGTAGCGTAGGTATTTCTCTATCTAATAATATATATTTAAGCGCTCTAACCTATCACTATAGGTACGAAGTACAACGTATAAGCCGCTACGTTTTCCGTCGAGTTTACGTTACGAATAACCGCCCAACCCCTCCCCCCCTACTACCCACCTACTAACGGGCTTCTCGCTCTAGCGTATATACGCTGTAATTATATAAAGCCTTCTTATTCCCCTTAGGCTACCAAATCGTTGCTTCTATCAGGGGGGGTGGCGTATCGTCGCCGCGTCAGTGTGCGTTGGTGCTGGATACTGAGCCAGCTGCTGAGCAGCAGTAGACTGCGTAGGCGCTGCGCGGCTAGAAGGAAATACTATATCGGATTATAAAAATAGCTATAAAGATAAAGAATCGATTAGACGTAAAATAATATCTGTATAACGTCGTTATAGTGGTAATATAGGTGGTATAGTATAGCTATTAGCGCCTACTCTAACGAAAATCAATCTCACATACAGTCACATGACAAAAGTCTATTTGCCGAACGCCCCACCAAAACGCAACGCGTCTCAATACCTATACTAAAGCCATCTACAACATGCCCCTACAACGCTCGTTCGGTATAGAAATTAGTGTAAATCGTCGCCCTAATAGAGAGCTATCTATCGACGCGCGTAATAGTATTATTTCGAAATCTAAGGCTGGCGTACCTACGAGAGAGCTCGCGGCTAAGTTCGGTATTACGTTTTAAACTATTCGTAATACCCTTCGTAGATATAGTAAAATAGGTAGTAATACCTTATACCCTCGCTCTAGTAGGCGTCCTATACTTACGAAGAGGGAGAAACGAACACTATTCTATTATACCCGAAAAACCCTAAAGATTTAGTATAAATAGCTTATCGAGGAAGCCTACCTAGGGAAGGACTACTCCCGCCGTATAGCCTATAGAGCCTTAAAAAATAAGGGCCTTACCAACTTTAGGGTAGCTAGAAGGCCTAAAATCGATAGGGCTACTACTTAGAAACGTCTAGAGTTCTACCACACGTACAGGAATATCGATTAAAGCTAGGTAACTATTCGGTTCTCTAATAAGTACTTAGTTTAGAAGGGCTTATAGCTAAATAACGAGTAGGTTTTCGATACCTATAGGAGAAATAGGATTACTCTATAATTATAGAGTAGACTACTAGTTAACTTCCTTAGTAGATAGTATAGGCTTCTATATAGATTAATTCTAGAGGGCGTACTTAGAGATCTCTACTTATTATTATAAATAGGGACCCTAGCTTAGCTTATAATAGCTATTCGGCTAATAGCTATATTAAGGCCCTCGAGGAAGGCCTTCTACCTAATTATTAGGTAGGAGATCGATTTATACAGGATAACGCGTGTATCTATACTACGCGGAGTACGGTAGAGTTCCTAGAGAATTACGGGATTTAGACTATCGATTTCCTACCCTATTTACTAGACCTTAACTCTATCGAATACCTCTAGTAGGCGTTCAAATAGCTACTCCAGAAGCACTACCCTGATCTATCGAATCGTGGGCGCGGGCAGGATGAGTAGGATCAGTTCTATGAGGTGTTAAAGGACTGTTGGCGTAGGATCCCTACAAAACTAATTCGCACCCTTATTTTGAGTATGCCGAATCGAATTCGAGCTGTACGGGTTGCGCGTGGCTATCAGACGAAATATTGAGCTTCAGTTACCCTGGAAAACACGAAAAAGCTATGTATTTACTATATACAAGGCCCTCCCATGAACGGGCGATACCGAGGTTCGGTGGGGGAAGGCCCGTGCATGGAAGCTGCGAGAATCAAATACCTTGATTTAAAGCGTTTTACAACTAAATTGCGCGCTGTTCCTCCGTAATCCTCTACAGGTAGATGAGAGTAGAATGTAATTTTGCGTGTAATATATATAGAAAGCGGCATAGCGTGAGCACTCGGTGGGGCTCGGGAGAACCCTCGGTATCGCCCGTTCATGATACCCCCTTGTATATTACTATTCTGGGGGCGTTGTTGATGGGGGCTGATCGGCTGCCGAATTCGGAATAGGCGTTAGGCAAACAGACTTTTGTCCTAGTACTGTAACCTGGAACCATTTTTTCTCAGACGCTCACGCTGAAATAGCCGACGCACCAATAATATTAGCCGAAATATTGATTTTTTTTGATTGGCTGAACCCCCCGCCCCCCAATGAGGCTTATTTCAGCAGGAGCGCTCTCCACACTCACCACACTCACCACACTCACCACAGGCGTTGGGGCGCTATAACGAAGTCGACGAGGATCGACAAAAGTAATCACTAGTGCCGATTCTTGGGTATTGGATAGATATACTAACAAACGTTAGGCACTGCTTTTCACGATGAAGAATCTACCCAGCATCAAAGTTAGTGCTGATGTTGATCATGTCTTCACCATCGCCACATTTCGATACATTGCGCCAGCCAGAGGAAGCGTGAGTCATCCACCAATGGAGTTTTTAATGCGTGGACTCAAGCCAATAACAGCGTACCGTCCGATCATTGAGCCGGGAATTCGATCTTGCAACTGTTTTCACTCTGCCAAAAGGCGATGGCTTCGAAGTGACAGCTGACTATATTCGACAACAAGTGAACAAATACAATGAGCTAGACGACGTCTTCCACAATGCCTTCCTAGCTATTGTCGTCCTCCAAGGTCCAGAGGAAAATTCTGTTACGATCACTCCAGAGGCACGAGACTATCTCCATGGCCTTGGTACGCAAAGTATCATCTGCAGGGAGTCCGATAACCTCCTACCCGGACCTTATGCGGTTGTAGGGGACCAGCTCAGAGATGCTTGGAGGCTCGTGGACGACATCAATGGGACATGCATGGTCACACTGAAACCACAATCAAAGTAGCTTCAAAAATCTTCCTATAATATTCTGACTAACGGATGACAGGGCAGTTAATGCGTTCGAATCATTTTCGCTCAAGAGCTCGAATGACCAATTCTCTAGCTTTGCTCTTGAATCACGAGTCAAGACCCAGGCAAGATCAGATACGCTTCTTTCTGGAATACGTATTGTTGTCAAGGACAACATCCACCTCAAAGGCATCAAGACCTCGATCGGTAACAAGGCCTTCTACGACATGTATCCACCACGCCACGAATCGGCTTCATGTATACAAACTCTGATTGATAAAGGCGTGGTAGTAGTTGGCAAGACCAAGATGAACTCTTTTGCCAATTGGGAAGAACCTATCGAGTATATCGATTATCCATCACCATGGAACCCTCGAGCAGATGGCTATCAATCTCCAGGCGGAAGCAGTTCGGGAAGTGCAGCAGCGGTGTCGACCTACGACTGGCTTGATATTGCAATAGGGACCGACAGTGAGCTGAGAACACTATTCAACTCTGGAGAATTCTGTGGCTGACTCATATACTCTATGTGCAGCATGGGGCAGTGTGACCAGACCTGCACTTTGGTGTGGCTGTTACGGCTTCCGACCAAGCTTTGGCACTGTTTCTGCACACGGAATTGAGCCTTGCTGCCGGTAAGTCGATGGAGAAGTGCTTCATGCGGTTGCGCTGATCAATGAAGAGAATATGATACGGCTGGCATTCTTGGCAAGGACTTGCAAAAATGCAGAGACTTTGCCACTGAATGGCTATCGTCTGCTGCATTAAAAGAGAATCCGATGGTAAGAAAGTATGGTTTACCAAGTGCGCTGCTGATTTCGTCTTCAGCCCTTCACCTCGGTCATCTGGCCCATTGACTTTTGGAAGGCCATTGATGTCAAGCAAATTGCCGTTGCTCAAGATTTCGCGAAGCAGATGACGTCCTCTCTGAAGGCAGAATACGATGAAATCTCTTTTGAAGATGTATGGCTTAAGTTACCACCTTCTGAAGCGGAGACTCAGTCATTACCTGACTTCATTAATGAGGCATGTAAGAATAATCCGAAGCGTTACACGCTATATTGACATATCAGGCCGCTGATATGCAGGAGTACGATGCATATCATAACTTCGACGACTTCCGTGAAAGCTACCAGCAGCGATACAAGCACTATCCTTACGTATCACCACCGAATCAAAAGTCATGGTACGGCATTTCATTTACTTGACAGTGGACCTGCTAACAATGATTTGCTTAGGCAGTTTGCAAAGAAGATCTCCAAAGAAGATAGAGACAAGGGCTTTGCTCGACTACATGTCTACAAGAAATGGTTCGAAGATACATTTCTCTTAGTCAACAATAACAGCACTCTTGTGATCATGCCGCAAGAATCCATGCAGCCCAGGTACCGAGATGAAGTTCCAAAGTACGTCAATCTCAAGGTCGTTCACACACACTGATTCAGTGCACAGCTTTAAATGTCCACCACCAGGCGTCAACTGTCTTGCTCTAGCTGCAGTCCTCGAGGCTCCGGCTCTCACCATACCAAGTACATCCGAACTCGTGCAGTCTTTATAGATCGCTAATGGCTTATGCAGTTGCGGAGATACTTTACGATTCACGCGTCACTGGGCTGGAGGAGACGCTACCATTTGCTGTGACAGTCATGAGCAATGCTGGTGAGTGAGCATATTCATGCCATCATCTTCATCTAAGAACGATACTGAATTTTTTACAGGCACAGATCTGGCACTGATGGATACGATGCTCAGCATTCTGAAAGCAGCCGGTCTGCCAACAAGGCTGCGAACTGGTAAGACCATGGTCTGATAGCTGGTCATCGGGAAGAGCTGCGGCAAGCGATCGCGTCAACTGCTTCTGCAGTGAGAGGGGGTCTCTGTGTGTGCGGCTTAAGAGCATTATGAACCGCGGATGACTTCAACTACCAATCTTGATAATGACTCTTCTCAACAACCATTATCACAGTGAGGAAATAGAAGTGAAGACCGCGTTGATTATAATAGCTCTGTAGGAGAGCAGCTTATATAGAAGAGAATGAGGCATGGTAGCCAGGAGTAGCCAGGGGTAGCTATATCTCAGATTCAGGCTCAGGTTCTTGCCGCTTCTTGCTCTGGGATTCTCGCAAGAGGTTTCCCTTAGCGTCACGATTACCGGCAAATGTGAGACTAGTGGCAGGGGGCGTTTAAAACTTATTCCTGCTAGTCGTTCCGGTCTCGATGTTGACTCCAAGCAAGAAATTGTCTGGATTAATAGATGGAGCCTTTGTCGCCGGCTTCTCGTCAAACGAGAGCATGTTCGCAAATTGGCTGTTCATCATCCAATCACAGACCAGAAGCCCCGCCATTGACGTCATTCCATTGTGAAGAGAAGGATGTCCCAAGCAGCATAAGATGGCCAACAGGGGATGTCCACCAGTCACAGGCGAAAGGGTTATATTAGCGCGCCGATGACGAAAGCCCGACTGCCGCCCAGTTTCACGCCAACACGATGACCTGCCATACACGCCCAAGTTTACTTCTAAGAGCCCAACCTCATCCCAAAGCACTTGGAGCCCATCGTGCACTCTAGTCGCCTTTCCATCTCATCTTAAAAGCGCCTTGTCTGTCGCTATAGCGCGCTCCTCCAGTTGCACCACCTCCAGCGATAGCCTTGCCCCGCACTTTACTGACATCAACGACGAACTCGATGCATCGCTCTTCCGCAGGAGACCTGGGCCGTTTCGACGAGCCACTTCGTGGCGGTGAGCGATGGGATCGCGACAGATTTGAGCGCATAAGGGGGGGCCGGGGCGGAGGTAGTCGTGACGAGCATGACCATTACCGCTTTCAAGAGCACGACCGGTTTCCTGGAGGTCGTCGCGACATTGACATCCACGAGGATTACGACCGTCGCGGTCCGCGTGTGATGGAGCGCGAGCGATTCCGCGAGGAAGATCGTTTTGAAAACAGACCATCCCGCAGTCGCACCGACTTCTTCAACGAGCCCACCCCATCCGAGATAGCCAACCGTGCGCTCGCTCCCTATCGTCGAAAGTCCATTGTAGAACGAGATATGGACCTCGCTCCGAAACGCCCTGCTCGCCCGCAGTACATCCGCCGCCAGTCTTCTCTTGACACGTTCGACCGCCGTCCTCTCCCACGCTATAGTGATGTTGAAGAGTGGAGACCACCAGCCAATGTCCCTATTCCTCTGCCAATCAGAGAACGCCGCCGTTCTCCTCCCCGCTTCCACGAGGACGATTACGAAGAAATTAGATATGCCGAACGCGAGCGCGAGCGCGAGCCAAGGAGGGTGGAAAGAGAGGAGTATCGCGAAGTGGAGGTCGAAAGGGCGAAGAGCAGACGACGACGGAGCCACAGCCGCGCTACGAAGAGTGTCGCACAATCTACTCGCAGCTCTTCCACGTCGAGCTTCGAAGAAGTCGCGCCCGTCCGAGCGACTTGGGGCAAGAGGGGCAAAACTCGGCTGCCTAAGCGTTTGTGCAAAAGACAGGCCGTTATCGAACTCGGTTACCCATTCGAGGAAGAGGTAAAGATGCCTGACTCCTCATTCGGAATCCTACTAATTCGCCTAGGATGACTTTATCATCATCACTCGAGCACTCGAGAAAGAGCACATTGACGAGATCATCAAGACTAGCGAGAATTACAAAGAGTGTATGTCGCCTTTCACACATCGACCTGCTTCTGCTGATCACCCTGTAGCAAAAACGACGTACGTCTATGAGGCGCAACAGGAAGTTGTAGAGCCGCCTCCTCCGCCCCCACCGGAAGTGCTTCACGTCCCCCCGCCTCCGCCATCGGTGCATTCACACCATCATGCACCCCCACCACCACCGGCCAGTGTGCACTACGCCCAATCAGTTCGCAGCCAGTCGCCATCTCGTCATGAATTCTTCGAGGAGCGTATCGAAGAATCCAACCATATTGGCGGGCCCTTGACTGTCCTAGTCCCGGAGGAGCGCCGTGTTGTGCGTACTGAGCGAGAAACTCGTTCCGAACGCGATATTCGGGATGAAATTCGACAGCTGGAGAACGAGCGACGGATGCTCAAGTACGAGCGTGAGGGCGATTACGAGATCATCGAGCGACGAGAGCCTCGCCGGGAGGTTGTTCGCGTCGACAAGGACCGAAAGGGTAGGCTAGCCCTTGTTCGCTCGGCCCGTTAAGAATGGAGTTGATTTTCTGGATAGTCCGCCGCGAGCCGAACCCGAAGCTTGTCGCTGCCATGATGGCAACGCTTACTTGAGACTTTTTCGACGTGGACTAAGGACCGTTTCTTTTCTTGGTCATGGGTTAGATCTCTCCACACTTCAGTCATCATTGGCTTGCCGAAAGGATTTCATTTCTCGCTCTTTCTACGAATTCTATTGAGGGCAATTGGGTTCCTAACTCTCTGATCACAGCGGCTCTGGAGTGCTGTTAGTCTAGGCGGCTTCGGCGCAGATATACACAGGATAAATGGAGCTGGGGAGCTTTTTTTCCCTTTTATGACATGTCTGTATTATAATAGTGACCAAGATAATGAATGATGATCCACTGTCCTCTCGGCGTTAACGATCTAATCCCCGCAACACCTCTCAATTCCAGCCCTCCACAACAATTCCTAAACTTCTTACCACGACGCGCTTCTACACTTTAGTTACCCTTCCTTCATCTGGAATATCCAATGCCAATCTGCATATCCTGTCGCTACCCCGTCAAAACGCTCTATACGTCCTACAGCAAAGCCGACGACCGCGCGCTCGGCAAGGGCGTGCGCCTTACGCAGTGTCCGCGCTGCAAGAGATTTGCAGATAAATATGTGGAGCATGATTTTGTGGTATTGTTTATTGATATGGTGTTGATTAAGCCGCAGGTACGTTGTTCCAAGGTGCGCAGGAAGGGCGGAGAGGGGAAGCTAATAAAAGCATAGGTGTACAGGCATTTACTATTCAATCGGCTGGGGAGGGACGACGACAAGTTTGACGTAAGCCACGCATCTACCCCTCAGAAGTATACTCCAAAGCTAACTTGCACACAGAGATCCATAGTCCGTCTCGGCATCCTGCTCCTCCTCTTCGACGTTTACCTCACCTGGGCGCGCATCGAGAAACTCAGCCTCCCACATCCCCTCACACCGCACAGCCCCAACACCTCAGGCACAACCAACACCTCAAGTTCAGTGTCGAACGAGGCGACCACGAACGCCGTCCTCCTCCAAGCGCAACCGCTCATCCTGCAATACCTCTTCTTCCTCTTCCTCGTCGCCAGCTCAACGCTAGCCTTTCACCTACCCATCCGGCTCCTCTGTTCTCTAAACCCTACCCGCATACCAGAGCGATGTCAGCGAGTGTGGAAAGGTCTAGTACCATACTACCCACACCCCACACCCCTCTCGACCGCCCTCCTCGTTTCCTCGTGCACAAAGCTGTTTCCCATTCTCCTCATCATATGGGACTACGACCTGCCGAGTTCGGCGACGGCGGTTAGTTGGGCGGTCATTGTGAATAATATTGCGGCGCTGGAGATACTTATGGACTGTGGGTATGTGAGGGCGGGGGTGCTGGTGGGGGTTGGGGCGGCGTTGAGGATGGTAGTTGCAAGGTTTGTTTTGAGGAGTGTGGGGCTGGGGGATGGGTGGGATTCGCATGGGCTTGTGCCTGTATGGGAGGAGATACGGAATGGGGTGAGTGGTCTGCTGGGCAAAGCGTAGGTTTTACTTTAGATACCCAGGTTTGCTCCGATTATGATGAATGATCAAGATGTAGTTCCATGTGCTTTCAATATGTTTGTACACTCCTATCAAAATCCTTGCTAAACGCCACAGCCCAGGCATCAATAATACAAAAGCAGCTCCAGCCGCGCCCTCTGTCCCGCTTCGCGCCAAGTCCCGCAGCTACCCATACCTTGCGGCATTTTCAGGCCACGTACATACACCGCTCTATAATCCCTAGGTCCGTATTGCTTCCGCGCATGGTCTGGACGCCCGTCCGATTGCCCTAACGTGCCCTTCGCTTGCCCTGTGTATAATACGTGGTCTGTCCCTAGCGGCGAATTTATATCTCAGACCGAATGTCTTGCTTAATCGGCGAGATCAGGGGGTGTAGTTGCGCGAGAAAGGTTATCGCCCACATGATGTACATGGCTACCGCCGAGAGCAGGAGTGTAGATCGCCAGATACTGTTTCCGCTGCATTAGTTCCACGATTCAATAGCGGTGGTTAAGGGAGACATGCGTTTGGGTTTCCCCCTTTGGAGACAGGAACCAGGCAGCACCGCAGAATATCGCGACTACGATTGCGCCGATAAAGGGAGCCCATCTGCAGAATGTTAGCTATCTGTTATCGGTATACACGCAAGCGACAGATCAAGCTGGACACCGACTGTCAAACTCTTCCTAGTTCAATTCAGTGTCTCACTTGTCCTGTCACCTGCGCGTGCGGTTGGGAGACGTACCCGTTCGCCATTGTATCCGCTACGGAAGGTGGAAGTTGAGGGATACGAGAGCGGCGGAGTGCAAACCGGGGAGGGCGGCGGGCCGGGGCGGTGTGCAAGAGCCTAGTGTTTCACTGGTATACGTTGGCGTAGCTGCAAAAGGTAGGTTCGGCGATAGATGGGGCGTCGTTGATGAGCTCTGCGTTGCTGAAGCTATGAAGATGACGCACGTGCGTGCAGATGCCCAATCGCCAAAGTCACGCTAAGCCTAATAAGTCTAACACTCTTTCCCGTGAGTTGCTCCAGGACCCAAAGTCCTTCATAGTTTAAGTTGACGTCAAGTCGCTTCATTCTCCCGCTTGGCCCCAAAAGCAACTTCGTCTTTTTATCATCTTGCTCTTCAAGGTGTATCCTTGTTGCCCTCGCCCTTTGCACTTGCCCTTTGCCATCGGGCGACGCTCAGAAGCCTCACTCTAGATTTCAATGTCGGATCTTTATCTATATAAAGTCCCATCCATGCCGATCGTTGGGTGGGGGATCCAGGTGACAAGAGCTAGCTTTGGTGTATAAAGAACTGATTTCGCTGATCGAATTCCATTACTACGGGCCCTTCGCCAGGTTGATACCTGAGGCGTGTTTCACATCGCTTTCCCATGTTCCAACCGAAGAACTTCCGCACAAGGCATCCAGTCTGGTTTAAAACTCTCTTGATCTTCACATCTTGTTAGGCCATCATTCAATTTCTCGCTTCGCGCCAGCGACCCCCAAACACCTCCAGGCTGTGAGGCTCTTCCATTTCCGGCCTTCATCACAATCATGCCTGTTCCATGGAGCGCATCGAGGCTATTGTAACCAATGAGGAGCCCATGGGTTTCACAACAGTCACCACCTCTTCGTTTATGGATTTCAGCCTTGTTTTTTACGTCCTTCCGCTTCGCTGGTACCTGCATGAAGTAAGTTGAGCCCCATTCCTTCGGTCCATCTACTTCTGAACAAGTGGAAGCTGTCTTTTGAGCTAATTCGTTTACTCTTCAGAAGACTTGATGCTGCTGGCCATCTAAGGACGATTTTGTGTCGGCGTGGTCACGCTTGGCGTCCATGCGGGTGAGAGTTGCAGGCTTACCCGTACTATCACCGTCTTCCTGCACACCTTCGGGTATCACTTGTGGAACGCACAATGCGCTTACTATTTTCAAATGACGAAGAATACCATCGACGGCTATGGAAATTCTCTCTTCGTGGAAGTGACTGGATCCGCCTTAGGAGCCGGGGTCGGAGTATATACTGGAGTGCTGGGACTGAACTCAGCTACGCGTAGCCTTGACCCCGACATGCTTCAGGATTAATCATACATTGCACTGGACCAGTAAAGACCGGACTCGCAAGCTCACCGCTCTTCGGTGTTCGGCCTACTTCAATCCCGATCGTCAGCAACTGGGTTCTTGTCATTTCGTCATCGTCATTCCAATGTCTTCATGTGGAGGCACCAACTAGAGATGGATCTATTGAATTCCATCCGTGTTTGAACGCCCGTTCCATGTCGTTAACGGTCCTAAACTATTGTCAAACGTATGGTTTTCAGAACAGCCTCGCATTATCGGGATTGAGGAGCCGATATTCCCGGGCGCTTGCGGATACTTGCCTCTCGTTGTGGGGTTAAAAAGTGAGGCTACCTACAATTGATTGAATATGCGGTATTCGTCAGCGATGGTATGCTTCTGGCGCCACTTCTTCCGCTATTAGACCCCGCCTCACGATTCAAAGGCCGATAATTCGAAGGACCGTCGCTGCACAGCTCATTCTCCCTCCCGAGATAGCACAGCGTCTGCAGGCATTGTCTACCAACGTCACACAGGGCGGTCCTTCAATCTATTTGTGACCAGTACCCATAGGGCAGGAGCAAGGGCTGACATCGCTGCATTACTGAGGAGACACTGAAGAAGATGTGGCTCGCTTTGACAACGTCTTCGTGTCCTGCAGGGACACCCTCCTCTGCAGTATGCCGCCCCAAGATGGCTTTTCTAACGCCTTATCCAAGAGAGTGGAACCACGTTGATCCCAGCTTGACTCATTAGCCACCCGTACTTCACTAGTCCTGCCTCCCGATTGGCGGCCGAACTTGTGCCTACGCACTATCTTTAGTGGGCGATTTAAGGCAATATTGACGCATGCCTTGTTCTGCAAGCCCCGTTTAAAGACACGCCTGCATTCTCCGTCAAACCATGTACGTCAGATCTTGGAAAACTTCTGTTGCTGAACATATAAGTCTAACTTCAGGGCACGGTAAGCTTCAAGCTTCCAGAGTCCTTTGATCTCAAAGGCAGTCCTTATTCATTCGTCCAATATCAACACTGTTGTCATGACTTTCGAAACGGATGCTGAGGATATCGTTCTTGTAGAAGGCGAGCCTTCTATGAGACTTATTACTTCTCCACCTGCGGAATCGCCGAAGTCAAGCAAAGCTTTGAGTGTGGAAAGGATTCCCCGCGACAACACCCCGTCCTCTCCTCCGATCCCCGCGCCGTCTCATGGCTTCATGGGGTGCACTATACCCTTCAGGTCAAGGCTAGACATACCAGTCAGCTTGCCTGAAAACCTAGGCTGTTACCATGGAGCTTCTCATGGGCGAAAGACTGGAATACCGAACGAATGCTCTCATATACCAGAGCGGATGTGGAACATCCCTGGGCCACCACCTCTTCTGGAGCGAGACTTTTCTTTTGGAAACTCAAAGTCCAATCGACAGCGGACACCTACTACCCAGATGTCTATTCCACCACCTGTAAGTGTTCAGTGCTGTTGAACCGAAAGATATCTAACTGTGCAAACAGCCTCCACCTCTCCCGCCAGTAAGAGTACCGAGTCCCTGAAAAGAATACCTTCTAATCTGGGTTTATAGCCACCACCTCCCATGATGATGCCTCCGCCGCCTCCTCCTCCTCCTCCACCGCCACCGCCACCACCACCGCCGCCGCCTCCCCCAGTATGTATATTCTGTCCAGATACACTGTAGGCTTGTCAGCTGATTGCCCATCAAAGCCTCCACCACCACCGCCGCCGCCGCCACCACCGCCACCGCCGCCTCCTCCTCCTGAGTTTCTCGGAGCATCACGGAACGAAAGCTCTTTAGAAAGCATTACTAACCCCGCCGACCTTATGCCATTACATTATTGCGGAGAATCTCTCCTTGACAATGCTCGTGTCGTTCGTCTCACGCCCTTTAAACGCAACGTGTTCGCTTCCTTCCACCGTGCTCACCGCGCCGATTTTGAAGAGCACAAATGGATTATTCAGTACGGCAGCACTGAAGCGTGGTATCAGAAACCGCGTCGGTCGGAACTTCGACGACTGGCGGCGCTCGAGACATCTGGATGTGAACCCGAGGAACTTCTTGCTCTAGAGAACCCACGACCAGTCAGCCTTGAGACACCGAGGGTGTGGGCTAGCTCTGCGCTCACTGCGCCTACTGACGATGATATATTTGATTGCACCGCTGGACACGGCATTGACGATGACTTGTCTGGCGCTTGTCCTCAGTGCACCGATGAGAAGAGTGAGGCTTTGGATGCAACGCCCCTTGTGTATTATATTGTGCTCTCGACTTGTCAAGCTAACGACCCATTCATCCATGGAGCGCACTTCAATGGCAAGCAGATCTACAAGCTCATCAAATGTGGCAGCCGAGAAGCAGCAGTCGCCGAGGCGTTCTATGCTGCTGGCGTGAATGGATGGAGCGTCTCTTTCTCATGCGTTATGAGGGGAGACGAGTTGTTCGAGGAGGGTGAGGAGGTCAAGGTCAAGAAGGTAGATGAACTTTGGATGCTTGGTGAGGATGAAGATGAGGATGATACTGTAAGGGTGTTCTACTAAGGAGACGTAATCCGAAGGCAGTTGGGAAGGCAAAAATCTCTGTCCGTACCCCAGATCGACTCCTCTCCTATTCTCCTGCGGCGGCTTCTGGTACTTCCACATCAACAGCGGATGTTCACAACCAATCGACAGTTCAACCGGTTGGCCATTGTCGCTTCGACACAATAGACGGTCTGTTCAGCCATAGCCTATCAATCCCCACATACCGCCCCTCCTGCCGCACAATTTCGCTAGCCGATGTAACGCGAACGAAGGCGCCATACCGATCAATGCAAGCTCACTGCAATGCACGCCCCACCCTCGCTATCACCGATCCTAGTCGATTAACACGACACTCTTTACACTTCCTTATGTTATCTAAGGTGCTTGGAAGAGGGGTAGGAGGAGCTGTTTGCGCCAATCAGTAGCGAACACATAGTTAGTGGTGGCACAATCATGTAACTTGTGCGTTGTGCGCTGCGAGATTCATTTTGTTGGGCAGTTTTCGATATTTCTGGGGTTCAGTGGGTGGAGAGGCGTAAAGCTAGGATTGTACGCACTTTGAGGGCGGTGAAGGCTGAACTCCAGTGCGATAGTTGAGTGGCCAGTAATTGAATCGCATTACTTCATTCTATCTCGTTATGATCAGGAGATGTCTCGCGACTGTTGAAAGAAACTTTGCATATCCGTAATCGGGTGATCCTCGTATTTCGTGCTGTCAGCCCGCCGCTGAGTGTCTCCTGTTCCTCGGAGCGTTGTGCCTTGAGAACTCCGAGCCGTCCCGACAATCTGCAAGACATCCCGACGTTACACGATGCCATGCGGACTTGACTTTTTGCCTTTTGCCTTCTGTCTTTCGCTCAAGGCACGTGGTGAGGGACCGAGCCAAGCCAAACGGCTTGGCCTCTACCAATTCCACGACCCTTTCTCATCCGTTCGCAAAACTTATACTTCTTTCCCCCTTTCTATCGCATTCACAGCCTCGACCATTCCCTCCCCGCAGCCTTCAATCCCGCCTCTCCATCAACAAGCACGCACCAGCCCTCTCCGCCTCTACCGCCATCCCCCGCGATCGCGGCTTTGAAGTTTCCCTTTGCATATTCAAGTACTTCATCATCGAAACTACCAGGCTGTAACCATACAGCTGGTACGCCAGCTTCTTTCGCTTCCTTCAATAGACCTTTCGTTACAGCTGGTGGTGTGATTACGGAGAGGGAGTAAGACGAAGGGTTGGAGAGTTGGCTGGGCGAGGCAGTTGTGGTGTATGTTGAGGAGGAGATTGACGGAATAGTTATAGAGGGGGTGCGCGGGTTTAAGGGCGTTACGGGGAGGGAGTGTGCTAGATACCACGCAAATACTGCAGTAAGTTCGTTAGCAAAACAGTAGCTTTGATTTGTATGTAAATAACTAGAGGGGCTGGACTGACCTTTATGACCATACTTGGAGGGATCTGAACTCGCACCTGCAACAGCGAAGCGTGAGGAGGAAAAGAAGGTCCTCAGGGCGGCTTCCATTTCGGCGTTGCGCTTTTGACCTCTGGTTTGTGCCATAAGAAGCCCTGTTTTGGAGCGTGCTTTTGTGGTGTTTGATGGAGGAAGAGGAGTTTATGTGGTTGGAGGTGTCACTGCTAAGAGGAAAGCAGGGCTCATTGAGAAGTGGGGAACATTCGTGTCGCGAGCCGAGGTACGCGTCACGTCATTCGAAAGCTTATAAACTGCTCAAGAGCTACACCTCATTTGGCCAGAACATGAAGCATTGGTTCTCTTTCAACCCATTCGAATCATCGTGGCTGGTTTGAGGGTATGTTCTTTGGACTGTACTCTCGCGATCCGCATACAGCTATGAAATATGGTGTAGCAGACGGCCCACACTTCTAATCTATTCACTACCACGGACATTGGCTTCCGTCAAAACGATAGAACTTCCCACTATCTTCCTTCCTCAGGCTTTTAAGCACATCCAACATCCCCGCAATGCTAACCTCCGGCTCAACCATGGCCCCTTTCCCACCCATCCGCGTCTTCACCCATCCCGGATCCATGCATATCACGATGGCATGATTCCTCTTCAGATCCCTCGCTTGGTGCAGCGACAGCATATTCTGCGCCGCCTTGCTGATAGAATACGTACAACATTTGGGTACATCCTTCGCGATCGTCATGCTCGCCAATCCGCTTGTCATGTTCATTACAACCGCGCCTCTTGCTAAGTACTGCCTCAGCGATTCTACGATTTTTGCTGGCCCGAGGACGTTAATATCCATATGTCTTTGGAGTGATACCGAATCCATCGACATCGAGGTGTCTGATGATGTGCCATTGATGCCGGCAATGTTGAAGAGATAGTTTAGGCTGTCACCGGTTTTCGAGAGGATCTCTGCGACACGGAATGAGAGGCTGGATATTGAGTCTGTGGAGGTGACGTCGCATTCGATGATGTGGACATTGCCCTTTGATGTGAGAGCCTTGAGCTCGGTGTAGTCATTATGTTTCGATCGAACGGCGGCGATGATCTTGTTGTTTTCGTTGACAGAAAGTTGACGCACGAATTCGAGACCGATGCCTCGGTTCGCGCCGGTTAGGAAGTAGGTAGGCATGTCGCGTTTTGGTTGGGTCGATGTTTCGTTTCGATATCTTTCGGTTTCACTTTTCGTCGCAATCCCAATATCTCGTAATTTGCGCTCGCCAAACGGAAGGGAGAAATTCATCGACTATGGAAATTCTATACTGCTTTCGTTGCACCGGTTCACATTCCTCGACGTCTTTTATGTTGTCTTCCTTCAGCCGTAAGTGAAACCGGTTAATCGGACAAGGCAACATGATGGGCAATTATTCCGCGAGGCGTTCATGCAGACCTCTGCTTTTTCAATGCGCATCACCATGCGAAACTGGTATGTCTTACAGCTGTCGCGTGATGCCGAATAGCGCTCAGTTGGTTTCTTTCAGCCAGTTTGATGGAGCTAGAAGCTGAATTTGGTATAGATATGAGAGATATATCGATTGGACGTTTCACTGGGCAACTGCCATTGGAATTGGGGTCCAACACGTTGTTTCTTCATAAGTTCATTGCTAATAAGTTGATGCTACGCACGTTGTGGATCTGATTAACAAATCAGAAGAGTGGCTGCGCAAAACGCATGGCCACGTTGCGCTGCATTGCTTCATGCAGCCGCAAAGTGCAGCTCGGATCAAATCCCTTAGTGCGAACCCGTGGAGGAAGATAATTGCTCGCCATTGTTTACTTTGCCCTACTTAACGGATAGCCACTATCAAGAATAATTTATGACACGGCCTTACGAGAAGGAACGTCACCTATCAACATTCCATCGGCCTTCGCTACTGGGCATCACAGACTGGATACTGCCTGCGCACGAAAATTACACGGTGAGTCTGCTGACGGCATCGCGATGCCCCGATATATTCAGGGCAGCATATAAGACGCTGAGGATCTGTTGATACAGTCGAAGTATATCGCCATCAAGCCCAGAGAAACCTATGTATGTTCAGTCCCGCAGACGACATACGCAGACAAATGTTCAAAGCACATACCGCGGCTGCGCAGATCTTAATCTAGATCGCCTTAACGTGCACTTCCTAAGCTGACCTCTGGATAATTGGACTGGCTCGCTTGATGCTTAGAAAGCCCTGGAAGAGGTAGTCGATCATGGCGGGATACGATGCCTTGGCGTCTGTCATGCTGAACTCGGCTTTCCTAGAGACATCTATACTTGTTCTAGATTGGAACCTCGGTTTCCAAAAGCTATATATTACAAGGTGTTTCGAGGCGATGTAGCGCTCAAGAAGTTATGCAAGGAGAGTAATATTGTGATTGAGCTATATGGTATTTTCTCGTAGGAAAACTCATATCTTCTGAGAAAGAAATTAGTCTTCAAAACCGTGAAGAACGCGTCTACTGGCTTCGAAATTACACTTGTTCAGCTGATTGTTGCTGAAGTAGTCGGTCATAGACTTTACATCTGTATCGTAGGCGGCTCAGTAAACGTGACACATATGTCACAAAATGTAGCCGCAGCCCATGCAGCCCACGTTATTGCGCCAAATATTCTAGAAGCGTTTATGAGCGACGGTGACAGTGGAGGAGTCGTTCATGGACTACGGGAATGCACAATAAGTTTTCCCCGCCATACATCCTTCGCGAATACATACACCCGTCTCCCGCCATTGGCAATGGCAACTGTCAGAGGAAGAGGCTGACTGAAAACATAACAGAAGTACATGGCAACAATCCCATCTATCTCAGCGTGAGCTCTTCGGTCAATATGAACAAGCTACAAATGATCAAACCCACTCCAATTCTCACAATGCTCGGCATGGGTTGAGCTGTGCTCTCTTGTTCGACTTGACTTTGTGCATTCCCTCCTCAAGAATGTCAAATGAGTATATATCTATAAAAGAGAATGTGGCCTGATAGAGTAGTAATAACAAAGAATATCAGAAGTGTGGTGACAAAAATAATTTTGAGAAATATTGGATAGCCACCCTCCAGGTGTGCTTAACCGTAACCGCCGCATCTCGCCGCCGGAAACTATTGACGCCCACAAACGCATACCACATTCCGTAGGTACACGTACCTGCAGTAATCGCCATTCGGACCAGGCCCTTCTAGTCGATTTTCCTGAGTGTTGCCAGTAGCCTACTGACAACTGTATAATAACTTCCATTAGCAGTAGATTTACGTCTAGGGTGGTGTAGTACTCGCTAGAAGCTCTGAGGGCGAGTACTAAAACCAAAAAAAAAAAACTTCGATAGCGGCAGTGGGCGGCTACAGCTGCGGATCTGAAAACATGTTTTGACGCCCCACATGGAAGGCGCCTCCGCAGGAGAGGAGTTATAGGCAAAGATTAATGTGATCCACTGGATATAGACGCCCAACCGGATCCCAAGACCGTACAGCTCATTTTCACCGGGAAGGGTGCATAAGGGCGCATTATTATCAGACATGTCAGCAGCAGCGGGGGACTGAAGATGGTGTGTAGCGGGTAGGCGGAAAGTACTGATAAATTCGCAATCAAACAGATAGGAAGTAAACTACGGCTGCGGTACACAGAGCCCAGCGAGCGGCCTTATAGTTCCAGTGAAGGTAGTTGGCAGTGAATGGGCTGTGCGTGATGTGCAATTTACTCAACCTTGAAAATGCGACCGTTGGGCAGGTACGCGCCTAGACTATGGGATACATTGGTAACATAGCGCGTCGAGACACTCAGCGCCTTAATGGTTAGGTCTGTTTCGTGAACAAAACATCTGAACCATCCACGTGCCACTAATGTGGTGACTTTTCCGTCTCCCTCCATTTGAAATGAGAGGATAAAGTTCCGATAAGAAATATAAAGGCCGTATCCTTTCCTTGCATAATCATTATATGAGGCAGGTGCGAACTCCCACACATCGTAATGGTAGTGAGGGAGAATATGCCTTTGCGAAGTTTTTCCGTTACCTTCCATAACCAGATTTCCTCTCTCGGGGGTATATTCACTGATCTTCAAGGAAAAGGCGCCGAATCCAGAAAGTTGATATATCCCACAGTAGTCCAAGCGGCGCCCGTCAGCTGGAGACGCGAGTCGATGATCATTCTGAGGCCCTGAATGTTTTTCTCGAACCATTTGTCGAACTTGCTCCGGCATTTTCGGGCTTCTGAAATGATGTCTATAGCGGGCTTGGAAGTCGAGCAGGGTTTGTAGAATACCTTGAGCTATCCAGTCTGTCGCGTCGCTCAAGCCTCTTGCATTTGAAAGCACAACCACAGCGCAAGTGGATTGCGACATCATGTACAAGGTTGTTGTTGTACCGTTGAAGTTGCCGTTGTTGGAATCCACGGTGTGTGAGTGCGAACCTTTCCCCATCAGCGGAGAAGGAACAAAGTCTCGATTTGCCGATATCACTCCTAGGGTAGCTGGGGTAGGTTGTCGTACAATGCTCAGGCAATAATTCATTTCATCCATGGATTTCGGATCTATGATCACGGCAGGCTCAAGTATGTTCGATAAGAATGAGTGTTCGGGGACCGAGACGCTCACGGAACCATGTGCTGGCGAGCTTTGCTCATGCTTGGTGTCCAAGACAGGCTATGTATCCACACCCTTCAGTATGTTGGTGATTTCAGACTTTGTCCACGAAAGTGAAGAACATATATAGCGTCATGAGCATTTGCGCCCAGGTCAACAAGTCATTGACAGTGCTTCGTGCTCCTCCTGCGGCTCCATTTACAGATTTTCCATCCAAGCCGGTGGGTGGTACTTCAACAGCGCAGCCATCAGAAAGTACCACGTACGTACGCGTGACGTTCTCGTTCGAGAAATGAATGTCCCTATTGCACGTTGTCCTATTCAAGCCCAGAGGCTTGAAGATACGCTCCTCCAAATGCTCTGACCACGGCCTCCCCACTATGTGATCGAACGACCCTTGCGACGATGGTATAATCGAAGTTAGAATATGCCCTTTTGGTGCGAAGGTCCGCTGCTGCAGGCAAGGCATTCCCAAGTCCAATGACGTCGCTCGATTCGACCGTAAGTTCACTGTCGGAGCCTTGCGCAATAGCATATAAGCTGGAGAGACCGCTGCGATGCGTCTTTCACAGTCACGCGCTGGCCGACAATGGAATCTGCGCGGTTTGCAGACCTACGGAGGATTCAAAAGATCCTTGAGTTCCATTCGAGCTTCCTGTCAGCAACGAAGGCGGATACAAAAGTTAAGAAGAATTGTTTAGTCAAGGATGCGATGCGGTAGACAGTATCTTCGTCAGGCAGCGAAACTTGGTAGACATCTTTTTGGCCTAAGTTGCGGGTGAACACGCGTTCTCCATGGTGCAATACTCCGATCGACACGCCGGTTGGCAAGAGATGAATTGAAGCTCTGCGAATATGGGAATTCGCTTCTAGAGCTTTTCAGCGATCTCGCTTGTAATTATCAAGGTAATCCGCTCCATGAACAGCTAGGTACGTACCATGAGCGAATGTAGTGTAATCAAAGGCCTGTGTTCGTGGTCGGAGTCGCCTCCGAAGATTTTGGCTTGCAGCTCTGTCTGAATCCGGGTTAGCTAATCACGACACTCGTCCGTTCATAATGTCAGGGTGCGTTGCATACGTTGGCGTTGCGCGCACCCAGGTTCGTGGCGTCCTTATCCCGCTCGTTCTCCACTTCCACATGATGATGAAACCACCGAAAATTTAACTTGGCGTTCCACAATACTTTTTGGTCTACTCTGTCCAAAAAATCAGCCGTCAACCGGATATTGTCCACAGCGTATTTTAATACAGAATTTAAACACGACACACCGTCAGCTTCCAGAAGGCGGTATACCAAGTTCTAAGCAGCGAATCGTAATAATGGCTGCGGAGCAGTTGATGCGTGAAGCAGCTCGCTTATCGGGCCTTGGCCAAGGGCCCCAATAATCGAGAAAAATGGCGACACATAATTTCTCCAATACTCGTCGCGACCCGCCTCCAGAACGTACGATACGTCATAACGCCGCGGCCATTGCGCATAATTATTAATAGGGCTTGAGGCCGCGTATAGAGCTATACTATCGTGTGATTTGATGTGGCAGCCTTATGCTTCGCGCCTGGGCTGGCGAGTCACCTTCCTAGGTATGCTACCCAAGAGAGCTCACAACCGAAGGCCGCGGCCCCTACGTCCGTACAAGACTTGATATACGCTTCTCCATGCTGCTAGACTGGTGAAAGGACTTAATTATAGCCCATTTGGACGCAAGTCCGTCGGAGGTTTATCAGAATCTCGAAGTCCATGGCGGTAGGCTCAAACCGACGTTGATTGACCCCGCTGGGTCTGCGCCAGTATGTCAACGAGCGAACGGCTCACCAAGCCGCTCGCAAATGATTGTATTATATAATAATCAATGGAACTTGTCGTCAAAATTCAATTCGGCTACCCCAGGTCCTCCATATAAGATTAAGAACGCCGTTCTAGATCTTACTAATCTAAGTCTTACTTTTGCCAAACACGAGGATGGTATGCCTAAGCGCCAGCGGATAGCTACTACGCTTATCAACTCCAAATTCGGTCGGTATATCGAGCGCCTTGGCCAGGTAACGTACCTCATCCTTTGTAAAACGCGTAAAAACTGGAACATCTCATCGTTGATGCCGCAGCCGGCCTCATCTATCCAGGCATCCCCGAAAGCTTTGGTAATAGTAAAACGGTTAGAGGGCATCCAGGGCCAGCGCGGCCCATCGGAGTTAAAATCATCGTCCAAGGTCGCACTCACAGCCATAGTAATTGACATACTATTATCGGCTTGCCGTCGTACAAAAACAAAGTATAAGTCGGAGGCAGGACTCGACGGGGTCCATTCTATCAGTGGAGAGCTCGTCGTATATAGGCGTTCTACGACGGCAGTAGTATACGGTAGTAGTTGTACAACCCCTCATGACAGTACTATGGACTAAGGATAGGCTATCTGATCTGTCAGCACTAAAATACCATGTTAAACTCAAAATTACAAAAGCTGGGGGAAAGAAAGAAAAAAAGATGTTACTAACTATCGATCTCAAAAAAATCGAATGCTTCCAATATGGTCACTACGAGGGTCGCACTCGCGACTTTGGCGTTATTAGCACCACACTCTAACCAACTGAGTTAAGCGACCTGCTTGAATTGATATGAAAATTCTGATAATGAATAACATATAAACTGTGAATATTATGGGTTAAACCTAATTCTCCCTCGGTTAAATTTTCGGTGGTTCCATCATCATGTGACAGTGGAGGGAAAAGCTATTATTGTTCGCGATCCGCACAATAGGAACAATAGGAACGATATCGGCTTGGCAGGCCCTCTAGTAGCATATAACTTAAGCCCTGCCTCTCCCGTAGTTAGCTCTCTACCGAATATAACTTTGTCGCCCAGCATCAACATCTTTACGCAAACCCCTTACATAATCTTTATTGAATATCGATGTGGATCACTTCGTGTAGAGAACCCGGCGCTCCTCTTATCTGCCCTGGAAGAGAGTACGGTAGCTATGAGATAAATGAGGATACCTCAGAGGATGAACGACCGCTCGCTGAAACTTCTAAGCCTCAACGGCCAATCATCTCTGTGGAAGACCAGACGTTATACCGGTCTGGATAGAAGCCCTATAAGGTGACAGACCTTGAAAAATCAAAGATTAAGACATGGCTGAATGACAGAAGTATGCCCGCGCATGATAGCGAGACTTATATCCCGCCACATCCACTGGATATCTTACAATATATGCTGCAGAAAGTACAAGAACTTCATAGCGACAGATATGGTGACTACTTAAACTCGCACTCTTGGGACGAGATTAGGTCTTCGATGGTGGCTCTTTTACGACCCAAAGCATGGGAGGCGTCGTGCTCTAGGGATTACACCCGCGAAAAGTAAATTTTTAGCAATGTGTGCCACATCGGTATGGACGCACTGAATAGTCTACTAAACATCGACGGCGAGCCGGGAGAGAGAGAGGGATCTACCTTCATATTCTTTGGCATAAGAACCGGTCAAGCTGCTTTTATCTCTATGTTGGCCAGCGTGTCCAATTGCTCGAGAGGCTTGCAGATCATCGTGATCCAAATTACAGAGCAAAGCACCAGAGTCTGCATTATTCTGTATGAGACCTAAGACTAATAGATGAAGAGGTTGAGACCGAAGGAAAATTCCTCCTCCTTGCCAACATCGCGAAATTTCCCTTCGACACTTTTGGAGAACGGTGCAGAAGGCTAATGAAGGATCAGAAATAACTCTGGTGTATGAAAACTAAGGCACGGACATCCACGGCGGGGTTTCTTCATCTGAGGAATGGTCTCGGGTCTCGTCCGGCCTCGTTCCTGTGTGGACATTTTTTCCCCTCACTTCTCCAGTGAAGATAGGCTTTCAAGGCTATGAAGGTGGAGGCAGAAGTCGGTCAACCTCAGACGCAGCGGCACCAGTCAACTTAAGGCAACTGGGAGAAGGATGATCACCTGGTGTAGCCACACCTCGTTAAAAAATGCCATGCAGGTAGTACAGATAAAGGTAGCATTATAATCTGCGCTCTTTTGGTAAGCAGTAACGCACGCTAGAATCTGATTTGCCAGCTTCGCGTGTCTCGAAACGCATCAACATCAGCCCGCGGAGATTCCAACGCCTGAACTCACTTCGTCTCAGAGCTTCAGGCCAAATGGCGACGAAGATACTTTTGCCTCATCGTTGAACGCGCAAGTCAGTGTTTTCTTAGCAACAAGCAGCCGTACACTCAGGTGCATGTGCTCTGCATCTACTGGGAAGAGAACGACATCCACCCGGAAGCAAAAATTGAGAAACTTCGTGAATGTTTCGAACGAGATTTCAAATACACAGTTGCATCTTTGGCACTTCCCGCAGACGACACAGGACACATTCGGCTCTACCTGGAGATCGTTAGTTTCGTTCGAGATCACTTAGATACCGAAGACTCCCTTGTAGTAGTGTATTATGCGGGGCACTGTGGCAAGAACGCGGACGGGTCGGCCGAGTGGGCAGCCTAAGTATCTTTACGCACACCTCTGGAAGCTGCATTGACGATTCCAGATTCGAGAAAGGAGGTCCGACAGTACCATGGCATGTTGCACAACAATTGTTGTTCGCAGCCAAGGGCGACGTGCTTTTACTGCTTGATTGCTGCAATGCCTCGCTCGTGAAGAAAGGCCAGAAAGAACGGAAAGTTCGAGATACTCGCCGCATGTGCGGACAAGAACACAACACCTTTCCCGGCCCGGACATCGTTCACGTATTTACTCGAGAAGGAACTCCAGAAACATTATAATATATATATATATATATATTATAGAACAAACTTCTTAAATACTAAGCCTCTACTGGATACGTAAGGTACTTTTTATAAGAGTCTTTATAAGAGCCGCTACTAGAGTCGTCTTCTAAAGATTATTCCTAGTAAATAGTCTATTACCTTACTAAAGTACGATATACTTTAATACATATTAATAGTAGATTTATTCTTATAGAGTTAATGTTACTGTACTCGTACTTATACGGTTAACCTCTTGTCTTATGCTCCAATATGTACAAAGCTTGCCCAAGCTAGCGGATCTGTTACTGCACTAACCCTTCCTATCTTCATTCCCCTATAAACTCCAACAGCGAGATCTAGCGCCCGTGCAATACATTCACCAGACGCTCCATTGCCCTTCGCATTTAAGCGGAACAACTCCTGATAGAACCTTTCAGCAACTACCACAGCCGCAGAATCGTCCGCCTCCCATAGGGTCCCAACAACCGCCGGAAAGCCACAAAGCTGGAATGCAGAAGCCAAATGAATATTTTCATCTATCAATCGCAGGTCGTACTGCTGGGCTGTGCAACATGCCGATAGGTAAGCTAATCGGGGTGGGCGATGCTTAGTCGGCGGAAGCGTATGCAGACTGCGTAGCTTGCTGACTGGAAGGGAATCTAGTTTGGAGGCACTTGGGTCAGAACCGAAAAGAAGTGCTGTGTTGGACGGATCTTCCAGGTCAGGCTCAGCATGGCAGGCTAAGTGGAGCATATCGATGCTGGATTGGCGGACTAGATTCAGGACCTGGGGCGCAGAGGGCTGTACTAGCTCATATAGGTTGGTATGGACGCTTGTGGAACTCTTGAATACCTCGTGAATTGCACGGGACTCAGCTGCTGTATTTAAGGGGCTGAGACCTCCGGGTGTCTCAGGCATGGTGATCACCGCTATTGCTGAAGAGGCTGTGTCAACCTTTGCTTGGCATCGGCGGGAAAAGGCGAGGCTTGAGAAACTGGGGACATAGGATGAGATGACTCGAGCATAGGTGTTTCGTGAAGGCTTCTTGTCACCCATTCCGGCTGCGTGTAGTGGTAAAAGACCTAGCGGGCCGCTTGTCACCCACCAAAGTCTTTTCTTTTCTTCTGAAGTCAGAACCTTGTCCCCGAGCAAGTCGAGATGCTGGAGAACAGGCTCGACTGCCTTGATCCACAGCCACTCTAGCATCAACCTCATCTTTCTGTTCGCTATGCCTCTCTTGGAAGGCGGCATTTTGCTGAGCCGACTTGTCCCTACAACAAACCCCACACGCTCCTTTATTTCTTCTTCCTTCAGTTCAGGCAATGGAAGTGCATGAATCCTCTTCGGGGTCACGATGAGTGCGTCGCACCGCTGATGAACAGTACAGAAAGCCACCACCGGTCCCAAGACGGCCATACTCATTAACTCGGTAGCTGTCAAGCTCTGATTGAAGCTTTCAAGCCCCGGAAGTCCGCGAATTTCCGACTCAAGGGCTTGAAACTCAGCCAAATCCGCGTTTCGTTTTGCGACCAAATCATCTCCATGTGAAGGATTTCTGGTCTCAGGCAACGGCTGTGAGAGGGTCTCACGAAGGCTCGTATACCTCTCGTGCAATTGGGGAGCAGCGGTCCTGAGGTCGGAAAGGTCAGCGTGATATCCCATGGCAATATTTGCCATGATACCACGGCCGGCCTCTAGCACTTCCAATGCTTTGTCCGGCTTCTCCAACGCGATGAAGCTAGCACAAGCCAGGGATGATATACCTGAGAGCCCGCGGAGCTGTCTTTGTCGGTCGTTGTCATCCAAAGACAACGGACTCACACGTCGAAACAACCCAACACTATCAGCAAGCATTGCACTCGCCTTCTCCCAATTATTGCCTTGCATGTGAAGATAGCCACCGAGTTGAGCAGTTTGAATTCTCCGCAATGGGGTTTCGGTTTCGATGCTGAATGAGCGGTCATAAGTAGATGCAGCAACCGCCATCTGCGCCATGAGCTCATTGTCGGAAGCACCCTCCATAAGCGTTGCGAGAAATAACTGCCTAGTACCCAACTGTTGGAGGTATATAGGAAGACTTGGATGCCCTTCTGGTGTTTTGTCTACGCACTGTTGGGCCAAGGCCAGCGATTCCTCAAGACATTCGCGCTTGTCATCTTGATTCGCAGTGATCTGATACTTTTCCTGGAGTCGAAGGCCAAGATTGTGCATGATATCAATTCTCAGGGGATTTGGTACCGCAACTTTAGTCAAACAATTCCGCAATGTTTGTATAGACTTTGTTAAAGCTTCAGTGTCCCCAAACTTGGAGAAGCGAGCCGAAAGACAGTTGGAGAGCGTCGCCAAGTAGATGGGTTCTGATGAAGAGCCTTCTGCACAGGCGTTGATGGCTTCGGTGACCGCTTCAATGGCTCTGTCTGAGTCTTTTAGAGAGTTCTCCCGAGCGGCACGGCTGTCCAGGCAATTTGCGAGGCCGTTCAAGTAAGCCGGTCTCATTTGGTGCCCGCTTGGAAGACTCTCCACTGCTGCTTCAGATGCTATGATGGCCTCATCCAAATCACGAGAGTTACCCGTAAATTTGGACCGTTTTCTCAGACTGTGACTTAAACCATCTAGCGGCATTCCTCTGTCAGCGTGTCCCTGTGGAAGTGCTTCGATGGCTTCTCTTTCCATAACGATGCTTTCATCAAGGAAATGACTGAGAGCAAAGTTAAAAAGTCAGCGAATGTTTCCAGAAGAGTCTGAGAGGATAAATTCTGGACTACATTCTTACGTACAGTTGACCGTAATGTTCAAAATGATCTCTCAAGCAGATAGCTGTCGCATGCAACTTCCTAGATCGGCCTGCATGATCCTTCGGGATCAAGTCAATGGCGCGAAGGTTACATTTGAGTGCTTCCTTGAGATTGTCAATATTCCCAAAGAGCTGATACTTTTGTGCCAGACGGCGAGCAACGTTATCGAGGGCGGCAGACTCTCGCACAGGAACCTCCGCGGCAAGAGTAGCAGTCTCTCTTGCGTAAGCGATGGCATCATCGATGTCATCGAGTGACATGCGCAGTTCGGCTCGGCTTCCCAACGAACTGCTCAGACGCTGTAGGATGATCCCCCGAATGCCGCTATCGTGAGAAGTGTTATGTAGAGCATTCTCGGCCGCAATGATAGATTGGTCAAGATCGCTGCTGTCAGAGAAGATTTCGTACTTCATGGCATACAGACGGCTCTTTTCATGGAATACCTTCGCGAGTTCTTGCGGATTGTGAATTTCTGATTCGATCTTGGTAAGGTCCTCAATGACGCTCTGGATTTCTGTTGACTTGCTGGTCCTGTCTGCAATGTCATAAACAGCGCTAGCATACTGTCTTACAGCGAGTATATGGTTGGGATTCCCTGGCGGAAAAAGTTCCCTGGACCGTGCAAGGAGATCTTTCGCGGAGAGGAGGTCATTGAGATCCCCATAGCGTTGATAACGGTTTTGAAGATCTCCTGCGAGGTTGAATACATGGACAGCATACAAGTCGTCATCTTCTGGCGTTTCTAGGACGAGCTCCTGGCTGATTTGAATCGCTTCCTTCGTCAAGAGAAACATGGTCAGCATGCTGTTAAAGAATAGAGGGGAATGCAACATCACACATTCATCTCCAATACAGTAGTTAAAATCCCGAGCGAGTGGTGGCATGTGTGTTACTGTGTTGAGCAAGAATGCGCTTTGTGGGTCCAAAAAACTTACATTCATATAGCGATCATCGCGCTCAATGTACTGAAAGTATTGCGCTAGACGAGAGGCCAATGTTGACTTTGCCGAGCCCGAGTGTATGCTTCTCGGTGGAGCGGCGGCGACGGCTAGTCGTGCTTGTTCCAGGCCATTCTCGAGATCAACTCTGTTGGACCTAAGGAAGTACCGCTTCGCAAAGGCGTCGCTGTAGTTGATGTAACAGAGCGGCCGGACTTCAGACGATTCAGGCGCTGCTTCCACTGACAGCTCGATCGCATCCAAGGATTTGTCTAAATGTTCAGTATCGCCGGTAGCATCCAGCAGAAGACCGTGACATCGTCCCAAATTTGTCAAGTGTGCAGCCCGTGTGCTGCTCTTCGCAGAATCATCCCCGGCCGTCAGCTCGACTGCCCGAGTTATGCAATCGAGTGCGGTCCGAAGTTTTGAAAGGTCTGAAGTTCGCCTGAACTGCTGTACGTATGTAATATATTCTCTATTCAGTTCTTCCGCGATTTGTTCTGGATCGTGCGTGTCGTCTGTGGGTATACTCATGGTCGGTTATGGTGTCAACGAGTGTACGCGCCACGGCTTCGTCTGCACACACAATTGCCTCGCTGCTAAAAGCAAGACTAGATTGGCGTTAGGGTTAACGCGGTAGTTGGAGGCTAAAGTATGCAGCCTATGTAGTATCCGAGGGGAGAAAGACATTGAAAATACGCAAGCGCGTCGCCAAAGTAGACTCCAAGGTTAATGTCTACCTACCTGCCTACTGACTGGCGGGCCGTCTTACGCCGAGAGCCAAGACCAGGCAGGACGCAAGTGGCAGCATCCATTGCAGCCTAGCTCTCCTAAACAACGACATGCCATTCTGCCGCACCATTTCATATTAAATTCGTACTTGAAAAATACACTTCTAATATGGCTTCGGAGATGATGTTACTCGAGGAGTGCATCCCTTTGAGCGCATTAGCGCTGGGGAGTCTTGTCGAGTCTGTTCGCAACCCTGTCATGGACGCGTACGTGCCGAAACAGGCGCTACAGCCTGATGAATTCCTGTGCATTCCAGCCAAAAGCTTCCAAGGACTTATGTCCTCCGAAGCAGAGAACTCGCTGAAAGTCGCTTTGACGCGCTTGTTCGATATTGGCGGCTCAGCAAAACATAGCTCGAGCGCTTCGCTATCTTCGGTCAAGGTCAATCGCTACATCCTTCGGCAGCCGCGCCAACTCTTCAAGACTCTTTGCGTCACAGACCAGAAGGCCCGCGAGTGGCTGAACGATGGAATTCTAAGTGGAAACAAAAGTTATCTGGTGGTGGAATTGCAAACGGCCACAAACCCGAAAATTACGAGGAGCGACACAAGGGAACGGTCCGGTGACATTGGAGTCACAGTGCCCGTAAGCACCATTGCCAGTGGAGGAGTTGATGCTGTTGGCATCGGAGCTGCCCTCGATACGAGCGTTGAGGTGGGTCGTATTACGTCGAACGAATCCAGCAAGGCATTCGAAGCTGAGGGAGAGACAATCTTCGCGGTTGGGTATAAGAAAGTCGTGTGGAAGAGCTGGGGTTTCAAGCGCAAGAATGTAGATACCGCGCAGCTGGATAAAGAGATCACCTGGTCACTGATGGGGCAGAAGAGAAGTCGCGAAAATGAGGATGAGGTTGTAACCGTTGATTTGGCAGATGGTCTTAAAGCCACGGCCGAGAAACCATCTACTGAAGGCAATCAGGAACAGGATGAAGACGAAAACGACGAAGATGACGAGGATGAGGATGAGTTGTCTGCTTTGCTAGAAAAAGGAGTGAGGTTCGAAGGGCAAACATATCTGATCCCAACCTCAGGCTGAAGGCATAAACTAAACCTCCAATGGTTATGCATTTGGCAAATAGAGTTTATCTGAAACGGCGGAGAGGAATCGCCCAGGCGCGCTTGTAGAGGTCTGACAATGTTGTAGAGGTGAGATAAAAAATTAAACACACCTGTGAGCTCTGAGCCTGAGACATATTCTCAGAATGCCTTAGCTCTAGCTTCCACGCCCTGCTCTCCGTTTACAGAAGATCCCCTTACCGTGCCTTGGCAGTCAATGCGCGCCGTCAGTCAACGCGCGCGAGCTCAATATAACACCAAACTGTGCGATAACATAACTCCACCAATACGGATCCAATTAACGCTGCAATAGAAGCAATCGATGAGGAACGATGGCGACCAATGCTGTCACAAATGTGCAAGTAACCTGAAAGAAGAACGTGGACGCGATTGTAAGATAATGGCGAAATGGTCGGTGAGTGACAGAGAGGAGGTGCAACAGTCCTGAAGTAATCTAATTGCAATCTCAAATGTCAAGTAGCAGAAAGACCAACACAGAAGATGAACTATCATAGAATTTATTACCGTTTCTACCCTAGAGACCAAACACAGACTCCAAACAACTAAGAAGGTTTTGACAGCCCGTGTCCAAGAGACGCCCATGAACATGCAGGTCCACGCAGATAACTAAGCAGCGAGATCCTCAGGAGCGAGACGCTTATGGGCAAGTGGGAGTGGAGCAGATACGGCGGACGTTCTCTGGTGCAAAGCTCTGCGCTGGGCTCGTGCACGTGGTGCTGCCGTCCGCACCGGGGGTGCAGTTCAACGGGGTGATCTTGTGGGGGGTGGAGGACATCCACGTTTGTCTACCAGGCTCATTAGTATACATTCACACTATACTCAGACATAGCTTTCGATGCCGGAGCGGAACAAGAGGAGGGAAAGCAACTCACCCATTGCAGCTCCACTGGTGAATAATCTGGAAGCTCGCCTGATCCACGCGCGCCCTTAGTCCATAAAGCAAGTTGGCGCGTCCAGTCGAGCACTCGGTCTCATTGGGGAATGAGTCCAGAGTTGCGCCGGTGGAGTCACAGGTTGCGCCGGTAGAGGATGCATCTGTGATGATTGAGGGGTCGCTGAAGGTGGGCTTGAAGCCGAAGTGGACAGTGGGGTTGCTGGAGGAGGCGTCGGTCGTGTATTTGAAATCGGAAATGGTGTAGGAGGTGGGTGCGCAGGCGTCTTGACGGGTGGAAAGAGGGGCCGGGGCCGAGAGGGCCATGGCCGGGAGGAGAAGGGTGGTAAGGGCTGAGAAGTGCATCTTGAGTATGGCGATGTTGGAGATGGACTTTACTGGTGGACTCGTTTGTGGAAAGGTGGATTTGAGTATCGAGGATGGTTGGAATCGATGTGACTGTTGTTGCTGTGTGGACATCTCTCTATGACCGCACCTCCTTTATACACACCAATACGACGCCTCTGAAGGGGCGTGTCCAAACCGGTTGCAAACGCTCGTCCTTCAGCCGCAGCCGCGACTGCAGACCGCTCCCGCCGTATCGCGCATCATCCCAAGCACCTGGAACACAGCCTCTGACGGGATGGGCGGAACTAGGCGATGTCACGATGTTTGTTCATCAGGAGACCCATGCGGTGCTGGATGTCTGTCATTGGCATATTGCCTCGTAAGCTGACTTAGCTCGCCACCAGCTCGGAACCAATAAATCTCCGTCATCCAATTTCCACCACAAATTGCCTGAGAAAAGGCGTGCAGCACAAGAACGTGCTTAGAACGTGCTTGGAACACTGGCAATGCCACGCGAAGTGTCGACTGTTCGTGTACAAATGTATACCTAAATATAGAAAATGGGCTCGGACGGCTTCGGGTCCCTCGTCGAAGCGGCATGATCGGCAAGCTTTTGCCGACTCGCCTCTGCATTCCTTTTCGACAGTTTTGCACGGACAGTTGCATTCTTTCGATGGAGACAATGCGCGCCTGTACATGGCTGCGAAGCATGTCACGGTTACAACAGTCACATGGCCTCAACATGCATCGTGCGTTTTGCCGTACGAAGTGGTTTTTGTTTGCGCGGCTGGTGATCCTTCTATACTTGCGAGAACCAAAATAAGAAACGAAAGAGCTAGAAACCAATACCACTGCTCCACGTTCGATGGAAGTGGCTCCTCAGTCCAAAAGTGCTTTTCGTGTCACATACCCCGATTGATTCTAGTAGCCAATACTTCATGCAAGTACTCTGTTGAAGTTGAAAGATAGGCAAGTGACATATTGTGGTTGCAGGAGATATTGTAACTTCCCCACGTCTTCAGTTCGCTCTGGCACACTTTATCTGAGTTATATCATTCGCTAGACGACTCCTTTGCAGACGAGCTATGAGGTGTTGAGGCGACGAAGTCAATATTCCTCTCCAGCAACCATACTATCGATCAAAGGACCAGCGGATACATACCATGCCTCGTGGCGGGGGCGCATAAGCATAAGAGGCATCTGTACGCCCGTGGTACGGTGACCATTGCCTGTCGATGGGGTTCCATCCTTCCGTTAGGCGTCAGGTGATGTCCATCTTGAATGATCCCATGATGCAAAGGATCGTTCCGAGACAATTGCTGGGCAGGTCTGGTAGATCCGCCTGCCTCCGGATTCTTCTAGGGCTGTGATAGTCTTGTATCTTACTTTCTATTCGTGACGTCAAAAGATTTGGAGTCCGGACACAGTTAGCATCTGCAAGATGACAGAGTTTCCGAATCTCTTGTGGAGAATGATTGACTGCCAGAGGATCCGGCAATATGTCAGTCCGACCATGACGCATAAGGCAAATGCTCGTTCTTTTTCTCCAAGACATGTATTAGTAGTGGTACAAGAGGCTCCGCCAGATCCGTTCCTGCTCGTGTACTAATGAAGGGTTGGCAAGACCTCAGCAACAGGTCTACTTCTGGAGTAATCTAGATGAAATGGAGTTTTGTAACGAAGTCGACTGAAGAATGCTCTCACTGAATGAAGGATGGAGGGTGAAGGGGCGTCGGCGACAAGTGGCCAAGTAAGCGAGCCAATCAAACCTCCGCGGCCATCGTCATCTTCAACTGAAGCCAGCACTTGCAGTTGTAGCACAACACCATGGATATAACACCCCTTTTCAATCAGGCGCTGGCCGCGCACGAGGGAAAGCCGGTCAAGCCCTATGAATTCCGCCTCCAAGATCTGGACGAGTTCGTAAAAGAGGCATACCGCATTGTAGGCCACGTTGCGAACTGGAAATCCAAGCAGACAGCTAACCATTGTAGCGATCGCACATTACAGAACTCCACACCTACCTAAGATCAATCCGACAAAGCTACCTCTCCACAGCGCATCCTCCGCGGCGAAAGCAGAGTACGCACGCGAACAGTCTGAATGGCCCGCCTGCAGACAAGGACACGAAGTACCTCACTGATGCCCAGAGAAACGAAATAGATACCTCAGCAAAACAGCTCCTCCGCGACCTCAACTTCTCAATAACGAGACTGCAGGACACGGAGCAGGTTCGCCAACAAGCACAAAGCTCGATAGCGTACAAGAAGCGCGCGAGGCGGGGCTTGGGGGCTTTGGGACGATGGGCAGCAGGTGGTGCTATAACGGCGAAGAGCCCTGCGGAGGAGGCCGAAGAAGCTAAGACCAACGCCATCAAGGCGCATAGGGAAGGCATAATATGGTATCTACAGCGGGCGCTGGAGGAATGCGGCCGCTTCCAGAGCTCCATGATGGAGATACGGCTCACACGTGAGGTCGAGAAGAGAAAGAGCGTACTATATAAGGCGACGAGCATCATGCCTGCTACGAACGATTTCAGTGGCATGAATGGGACACGCAGCGCAGTGCCCGACTATCGAGAGAAGACGACTCAGTCTCAGGAAGCCGACGCAGCCGCGACGGAGCAGCAGCTTGATCCAGAGCAGTTGCAGTTGTTTGCACAGGAGAACCAGGATATGCTTAAGCATTATGAAGACCACCTCGACCAAGTTCGGTACGTAAGCCGCTCCCACCGCAGTCACCATGTCTAACAATGCGCCTAGAACCGCCGAGAAGTCGTTGCTAGAGATCTCGGAGTTGCAATCGACGCTCGCCACCAATCTGACCGCCCAGGCTGAGCACATCGATCAGCTCGTCGCGGACTCTTATCTGACCACAGAGAATGTCGGCAGTGGGAATAAGGAATTGAAAAAAGCGACGGAGAGGACGAGTACTGCGCAATTGCTGTTCTGGTCAACCTGTGCCTTTTGCGGGACGCTCATACTGTGGGACTTGTTCATATGAAGGAGGAACCACTCCGCGGTCAGCATGTTTGAGGCATGGAACATGTGAGAGCAGCGCGATGGTGGTCCCGAGGCTTGGTAGATCAGACCACGCATATGCATTGCCTAGTTTGGCATGAAGATGAATGTAAACCGCGTGGCAGCTGCATACTGCACGTATCTAGCCGTTCATGGACTGCTCCAGCTCGCTTGTTGCCGAGATATGGCATCCATTAAGTATCCATGGCATGTGAGAGGTCGCTGAGGCAGACGACGTCACCCGCCATTCGTCGCATGTGCACCTCGGCTTGCGCAGGAGGACGCTCGGAAGCATTCCCGGCAGCACTTCATAAAAAGGCCATCCGGAGTGCAGAATGGCCCCATCCTGTTGCCCGCAGCCAGTAGCCGTATCATTCCATACTACGTCGTTCCCCGAGACGTCGCCAGAGGCCGACTCTGCGGGGTTAGTGCGGGATTGGTCGGTGGGCTTCCCGCGCAGGCGGTGAGACTTGTTTCGAGTTCGAGATCATGCCCGAGTCAAAAACCTCCGCTTCTCCCTCTACACATCTTTCCTCTCGATCCCGCCTCTCCCAAGTTTCTCAACACGTTGCTCCAATGTCTTCTACAGCGTTCAACGCCGATGTCGTCCCGCAAGCTCCAGAAGACCCGCTCTTCGGGCTGATGGCAGCGTACAAGCGGGATACGGATCCGAACAAGGTCGACGTGGGAGTGGGAGCTTACCGGGACGACAATGCGAAGCCCTGGGTCTTGCCTGTGGTCAAAAAGGTGAGCTCAGGCCAATTCAAGCTTGAAGAGCTAGTTCTGCCACTCGAGCTCGCCATATGCTAACAGCTTGCGTTGCGCAGGCCGACGACCTCCTCCGCAGCGACCCTGATCTCAACCACGAGTACCTGCCCATCGCCGGCCTGGCAGAGTTCACGACGGCTTCGCAGAAGCTGATTCTTGGAGGAGACAGCCCCGCCATCAAGGAGAAACGAGTGAGCGTCACCCCGCCATTGCCCATGACTCGAGCTCACAGATGCACAGGTCACCAGCTTGCAGACCGTCTCAGGAACAGGTGCTGTGCATCTGGGCGCCCTCTTCCTCTCCAAGTTCTACAAGCCGAACACGCAGCGAACCACTTACTTCTCCGACCCCACATGGCCAAACCACTTCCAGATCTTCTCCAACGTCGGCCTCCAGTACAAGACATACCCCTACTTCTCCAAGGAGACGCGGGGCCTCAACTTCGATGGCGTCATCGACACGATACAAAATGCCGACGAGGGAAGCATCATCGTGCTCCACGCCTGTGCACACAACCCGACTGGTGTCGACCCCACGCAAGAGCAGTGGAAGAAGATTGCGGAGGTCATCCGGGCGAAGAAGCACTTCCCCTTCTTCGACACGGCCTACCAGGGCTTCGCCTCTGGCGACCTTGCGCGGGACGGCTGGGCAATCCGATACTTTATCGAACAAGGCTTTGAGCTCTGCATTGCCCAGTCCTACGCGAAGAACTTTGGCCTATACGGCGAACGCGCGGGTTGCTTCCACTTCGTCACCGCTCCCTCATCTGACGCCCAGTCAGTCGTCACCCGTGTAGCCTCCCAGCTCGCCATACTCCAGCGCTCCGAGATCTCCAACCCACCAGCCTACGGCGCCCGCATCGCCTCGCTCATCCTCAACGACCCCAAGCTCTTCGCCGAGTGGGAGCGGGACCTCAAGACCATGTCCGGTCGCATCATCGACATGCGCAAAGCGCTCCGCAACAAGCTCGAGGAGCTCGGCACCCCCGGCACGTGGAACCACATCACGGAGCAAATTGGCATGTTCAGCTTCACGGGTTTGACCGAGGAGCAGGTCTTGAAGGTTCGCGAGGATTCACATGTTTATATGACGAAGAATGGCCGTATTTCCATGGCCGGTCTCAACAAGCACAACATCGACTACTTTGCCAAGGCTGTGGATAAGGCCGTCAAGGCCACGCAGTAGCCGGTCCTTTTGTTGCGCTTTGGGCAGTTTTTCGGCAGCGGTGGTGTGATGCAGGTACATGGTACCGCGTCGGGGAACGCTTAGCGGGGCAGGAGATCGTGTTGGTTTTTCCTTATTTGGGCATCGAACGAGCGGCATGTTCGCCGATGGGTGCTGGCTGCTACATTTGTACTTTGACACCAATGAATCACGAAAATGTTGGAAGGGGAACGGAAATGGCAAGTTCGGACTTTAGTCGGGCGCGACTGGAAAAGGCACATGGTGACTTTGGAGTACTAGAATGGGCAAATGGGAGCCCAACTCTCCGCCGTACCGCATGCTTGTCCTGTGCAAAATGCACGTGTGGGGTTCGTCGTGGCAGTGCACGTGTTGTTTACCCTTGCCTGCATGTGTTCGTGCTTCTGCATATGTAAGTACTTTACGTTCGGGGAGTGCGTGGGTTCGGCGGATCGCCATTGTGCTAAGTTATGTGCTTTCGGGGACGGGTTTGCGGGGATGGGGGAGTCGGGGTTAGGGTTGGGTTGGGTTGGATCGGGTCGGGTCGGGGGTGTAGAGATGTGAAACGGAGTGGTGGAGATGGTGTGGGGGGGGGGGTTCGGTGTATCGTAGGCGAGAGTGTACTTCGCACGTTGCAGTTGTCCGAATGCAACAGGGACGTAGCTAGCCTATGGGTCGATGAAAACAGTGAGCTTGCAAAGTCACGCCATCTCAATGACACAGAAAAGTGATGTTTAAAGTGTATTCAGATCTTGTCGAAGACGTAGATGCATGACGGCAATCTCCTTATCGTGAATAGCTATATACAATGCCTGGCGGCTGAGAGGTATGTGCAGAGTATTAAGTAGCAGTAGTAGTAGTAGCGGTAAGTAAGAATGTACAAGAAGCGACCGATGGTGGGTATATCGCGTGCGCGTTGGCGCTGGGAAAGAAAGGCCCCGTACAGAGGGTATATACAAAAGGGAAATATGGGTGAGCGATTGTGTGCAAGAGGAAAGGAAAGGAAAGGAGTATAGTCGCAGACACATACCAACCAAAACACCGATCCATCTGTTGCGCCGTAGAAACCGATGATCTGAAAAAAGCAAGAGGGGATCAAATGATCTCTTTAACCCCATGGCGCGCGCTCAACCTCGCTTTGATACTCCAACTCCTCTTCCGCCCCTTCCTGTCCTCTTCACTGAGCGCAACAGCAAGGTTTCTAGGCGGACTCCCACCGAGACCTTCGAATCTCGCTCTTGCCGCCTCGATCTTAGAAATCATAGGCTTCTTTTGCTCTTTCTTATCAGACTCTTTCGTATTATCCGCCTCCGAATCCGTCCTTGTGATAGTGATGGTGGTATCTTTGTACTCTGGCACGGTAGCTCCTTGTAGAGGGAGCGACATTACGCTGCTGTTGTTCGATTCGACGCGGAGAAGAGGCTTGGTTTGCGAGAAGGAAGGGGAGATCAGGTTTTCGGAAGAGGGTTGGGGTGCTAGGCTGCAGGGAGTTGCGTTTGTTGTTTCGACCAGGCGTTGGTGCAGGTCGGGGGTTGAGGATGCTTGGTGGATGGAGATCTTCTTGGGCGTGAGAAAGCGTCCTTGGAGCATTTGAGGAGAAGGTGTTCGCGCGCGCATAGCGGTGAAGATGTGGGTTGTTGGCGAGGCTGATGTCGCCGGAGTTTGTGTTAGTGGAGGGGTAGGTGGAGATTGGTTGCGTAGGGCAGGGTGCATCTCTGCTTGTTTCGGTGCGGGTGATGCTGCTGCCAGCATAGTGGGCGGTGGAGTTGCTGGAGTTGGCGTTGTTGGGCGTAGCACTGGGTGTGTCATCTCCAACGAGAGCGAAGTATTCGATCGTGCGCTAATGCCAGTAGGCAAATCCAGGCTTGCTTTCGGCGAGGCGGGTCTCTTCGCTTGGATGGGCGAGGTAGAGCGTGCTCGCGGAGCTGGCTGGTTTGCTGCTTTGGAAGGGATGGGCGGCAGAGGGCGGTTGATGGGTGGGAGCGGCTCCAGGGCGAACTTGGAGATGCTAGACGCGCGTTTGTGAATCGCGGCTGCGGTGAGGACGGTAGTTGGGACGTTTGGGAAAGCCTGCAGTTCTGTGAGGTCTTCGTAGGAGGCGTGGACGGTGATCTCTTGCGACTTTTGTGTTGAACCCGAAGAGTTGCGGGAGTGTGACGAGCGGGACGATAGAGTTGCGACTTCGGAGCGCTCGGAGGGTGTATCCTCGCCATCTGAGTGCTCAGGGGTACCTTCGAGGGATTCCTCTGGAATGGATTCCGGGATTGAGTCTGAGGTGGGCTTGGAGGGCATGGTTAATGGCTTGATGATGGACCATGGCGGCGACTGCTGCATCAGGTCCGCGAGTTGCAGTTCTGGGTTCTCCCCATCCCATTCCTTTAGCTTAGCGGCTACCCAAGGATTCTGTGTGCAGCGCAGCTTGGAAAAGTATGCGCTACAAGCCTGGATGTTAGACATTGGGTGGCCGTGATCCAACAGATCCTCAAGCGTGGCCTGGAACTCTGCGTTGAACTCCTCGATGTTGGAGTACTGATCAATGTGCAAATTGAGAAAATGACAGAAGACGTGGTGGTATTCCTCAAACTTGAAAGATCCAAAACGCTTGTCGAGCGCTGCGAGCATCTCCTGTGCGCTGAGGGCGGATGGCGGGAGAGGCGGGCCGACTTCGAAAATCTCTAGCTTGATGTCGTCGGCGACCGAGAGGAAAATGTCGAGCTTGACCTCGCGATCTTTCTTCACCCAGGCTCTTCGGTCTTCCAGTAGCTGTGGTTGCGGGTTCGTCGGCGAGACAGGCGAGAAGAAGTTCGGTCCAGCTTCCGGCATAGGCATTGGACGAGTACCATCGCAGTGACCCCAAGTTCCCTTTGCAACGAATGCGCTCTTGACCCCGCGCTTCCATCGAGCGTACTCAGGACCGGTAGCCTCGGGACGTAAGACGACGACGCCTGGGAGGCGCGGCGAAAGTAGTTGCGGCATGGTGTGTTGCTCGAATAGGTACCAGAATGGAGGTGACGAAGCAACGAAAGGTGGGAGCAGGCTCTTGATGAACGCCGACAATTAAAACCACGCAGAAGCCGCTGCCGAGCGGACATTTGCTCACAGGTAAGCCGCCGTGCCGTAGGGCACCTTGCGTGTATAAGTGTCCGCGACAACGTAGTCCGGACTAGCACGCAGTGTGGCACCGCGGTGTCGGGCTTTGCCAGCCCTGCACCCCAGCCCTAAACCCGCGATAGCTGCCTTCCGCACCAACAAGGGCAAGACTACCAGTACCAGACCGGGGACGTGCCTGCTCCAACGCCATTCGCGGATGGATCAGCGCATTTTGGGTCAGACAGGCGTAGTGGCGCAGGAGGGTGCTGCGGTCAGCACGCTATTGTTGTAAACATGAGGCCGGGTTTCAATCTCGAGGTAAGAATCTGGGCCAATAGGGGACTTAGACGGGACGACAGGGGTGGGACCATTGATTGTGCTCGTCGGGATACGGGGGTGGTGGTCAGCTCGAAGTCCGAAAGAGATGCAGCTGCATCATACGGAAGCCAGCGACATCGTGGGTGGGTAGTGGGTGGGTAATGGGTGAGCAGTGGGTGTTGAGCGTGGCCGCGATCGCTATGCAGGGCAGCAGTCCGCTCGGATTGCCTTTGCAAACATGCGGGTCGGCACACCTGCCTTCATGTTGCGAGTGGCCAGATTATGACAGTTTGCGGCATGAGTGTTAGGTAAATCAAGACAAACGTGGAAGCATGGGGCGAGACCAGTTTTTTCTTTTTTTGCGGGGTTACTTGCAGCGACCGGCGACAGATCGCGAGGCGCAGTCTAAACACGTGCATTGGTCGGGCCAGTCGACATTTGCATACTTGTCGTCAAATGCCATATATAATTTACAAATGCGGCACACTCCATCGAACATTGAAAGTGTTCCGAATTTCAATGGCGTGGTGGCGGAGTGGTTATCGCGCAAGACTAGAAATCTTGTTCCTTCGGGAGCGTCAGTTCGAATCTGGCCCACGTCGACTTTTTGCCTCTTTATGTCTCACTTGTCGTCCGAGAAAGGGCAGATTATTTTTGCTGCTGTGTCGAGTGGGGCGCGGATGGCTTTATGCCAAGGCCTGGCTGACATGATACGTCGAAGCTCCACTGTGCTCCAACTCCGATTGCTCGCAGCTTTGTCCACTCTCATGCCTCCACGGCCGTTTCCTTTGCCCCTGCGCGTGGGCACCGATATCTGCAGCATCGCACGGATCCAGAAACTTCTCACCCCTAAATCTAAAGCTACGTCTCTGCCACTCAACCGCTTTCTCCCAAAGCTTTTGACATGGCCGGAACGACAGTACTTTTGGGAGCGCTTTACGAACGCTGAAATTGCACACAACAATCTAGACGCAGTTTCGCAGTTTCTAGCGGGAAGGTAAGAAACTGGTACATTCCAAAAGCACGTTCGGAGCTGACGTTCCGATAGATGGGCAGCAAAAGAAGCGTGTCGCAAAGCTTGTGAGCACCTGGGCTCCTCCAATGGTTTCCATTCGATCATGATCCTACCGATTACCTCCACGGAATGTCGTCCAGACGAAGTCACGTCGCGTCCTCAAGGCCTGATATTGCACGAACGATTGCCGGAGCATTTGGGTGGTGCATCTGAGCAGCCGAGCACACAAACGCGTCCGCGCCAAGCACGTTTTGACGTGAATGCTGTGGACGGACAATTGTGTGAAGTGAGCATAAGTCATGACCTCCACTGGGCCACCGCCGTTGCGATCGTTCCAGTGCTTCGCGAATGACGGAGTGGACAGTAGAAAGAGTAGGGATAACGCCTGCAGTGGAACTGGATGTACGTTCAGAAACCACTAGGAGTTGCTCAAGATATTAGACACGACACGGGAGGCAGACTGCCTGATCACCGACAGCTTCCGACAGTGCTTACCCGGCGTATCGCAAGATGCATGTCGATCTCGAAGCTATTGTTGGACACTGCGGACATTCTTCATTCGTGACGCGGCACGGGAAGGAGTACTCTATCTTCTTCATACGCCTCGGCAACCGAATGGTTTCAAACGACCACGGGATACAGCCCTTCTAACATTTGACAATGGTGTTGGAGGCTTTTGCCCGGCAGGTCGCACTTGGACGCCTCTTGTGTTGCGATGTAGCCCAGCGACGACCGATTTGTTGTAAGTTGCCGAGGTTCGCACAAGAACCTGGAACCACACAACCCGATCCCGAGCTCTTTATGCATAACTGAATCATTCTATAATACACGTACTTTCCAGTGCGAGGTCTCTCTCAACCCACGGTATTGCGGCAGACCTCGTGACAGTGGCCGCAAGCCGCATCCACTTCGCCCCATTTCACCCCACCATAACACGAAAAAATGCGAGCTTGGCTCCACGACAGCCTCGTATTCGCTGTCCCCTCCAGTAGCATACGAACAGGCTTTCACCGCACTCAGTAAGGTATTGGCTTGGCTACTTTCCTTCTGCGCCGTGATTCGTAGATGGGCGCATCGTGAAGAGGGTCTCTACAGTCACAACATGGGCGGTGGTGGCTGGGTAAGAAGTGCCGCTATCGTGCAGGTTCGTGTAGATACCAGTGTCTGTTTAATAATAGCAGTACCCTGGTACCTGTGTTGCCTTTCAGCTCTGCTTGCTCGCTTTCCTCTTCCTGTCGTGCGTGCTTGTGCGGAAAGTGTATTGCGAAGAAAACGGCCCTCGCGTTCATCATGCATACGTCCCTTATCATAGGCTCCACATTGTTTTCGAGCCTTGGCCTGGCGGAAATACTCACAGCGACTGTCGGGACTTCGGACCCGACGATTACACCCGCGCCAGACATTCCCGCCGAGCTGTTTAGGAAGCAGAACAATGATCGCTTTATAGGATGGTTGAGCTTGAGCGGGACATGGACGTCGAGAACCTGTGACTTTGGAGGAACATTCTTCCAGAGCGGAGAGTACTGGAGGTGCTGCGCGACATCGCTGGCAGGATGTAATGTGCCAGTGGGATGTGCAAGGGGGAGTCTAATATATTCGATTACAACGTCGGGAACCGCGAGTTATACGACAGTTGATTGGTATGTTTCAATCGACACTTGAACTGAACCAAGTTAGAGCTTGCGACTAATGGATGACGGCGCGTAGCACCTCAGTCTACACTGCAGACCCATCGTTCACGATATGCAACAGTGGTTTCATGTACGAAAACTCAGCGGACCCGGATGCTCGGACCAACGTCTTCTGCGGAGTAAGCTCGCTGAACTGGAGTTACTTCCGGGTTCGACCGACTGAGACTTCTTCAGGTATAGAAGATCTTTTCTAAACTCGTACATATACTCATATACTACAGTACGATCGTCTACCACCTCCTCGCCCTCCCCACAATCCACACCGGCAGACCCCACGCCAACTCCCTCCGCTGAGCCACAGAAATCCTCAAGCAAAGCCTGGATCGCCGGTGCCGTAGTAGGACCAATCGTCGGTCTCGCACTCCTCGGCGCTGTCCTCTGGTTCTGCATTGGTCGCAAGAAAAAGAACAAGTCACAGCCACAGCCACAACCACCTATGGAACACTCGCAACCCGGCATCCCGGCACCTTACCCAACAGCAAGCTACGCAGGAAGCCCCACCGCCCCGACCACCCAGTACTATGACCCTCAAAAGCAACCGCAGACGGTCCCCTATGGTGTGTCATCGCATAACAGCTGGGCCGCTTCACCTCCACCCCAGTCACCTACCTCGCAAGGATCAACAAGTCCAAATCCCCAGCAGAATCCTTACGGGCCGCCGCAGGGCCAGCAGCAGTGGCAGCCTACGCCGCAGAACCAGCAAATGTATAGTCCGTCACAGAGCCCACCGCCGGCCCAGAACTTGCATGCCCAGAATGCGCAGCTGTACCAGCAACCCGGTGTGGCTGCGAGGCCGTTCTCGGCGGAAATGGATGGTGCGACGTATCAGACTACTGGAAGGGCGGCGATGCCGCAGCAGGGGCAGATACAGTATCCGCGGTAGTTGAGGGGGAAGACATGAGTAGGAAGCGAAATCTTGGTCGATGTGGGGATCAAATGATGGGTGGGATGGCCGGCTGGCATTCTTATTGAGGCCCGGGACGTTTATCTAGCGACTGAATCTCGCCGTCGTTGGAACTGCCCTTAGGAAAGGTTTCGAGATGGGCTGTTCACAGGGCATTGAACATCGACTTGGAGGATCTAAGCATTGGTTCATAGTGCTTGCATAATCGCACAGCTTGATATCCAAAGTCATGGTGGGCGAGTGACTTCCCATGTCCTCTCTGCCCTATGCCTCTTTGTGTTAGGAGGTAATCCCCGTTCCGTCGAAATACGGACTCCGAACTTATAGTTTCCACCGCATTCGGTATGGCAGTCACTGATAATTTTCTTAAATGCATTTGACATCAATGTCGGTGCCGAGGCGAACCGGCGGCTGCTGGGTTGGGGGAGAAGAAACCTACCTGGATACGGATACTTACGTTGGGACTCTTTTCGGCTACTTGGAGATAGATAATATCTTGGCCAAAGAGGAACAGTAAGACCTAAACCAAGATTCTTTGGCTTGGATTTGCACAGTGGGAGTCTCTTTTGTAATGTCCACACGAAACACAGTAGGAGTTTGTACAAGTAGAGGTGCAAACCAAGATTATAGTACGGTACTAATATTTTCACAGAGAGGCAAAATGTAAATTCTAATAGACATCCTATCTGAAGACAGGAGAGGATACAGATGGCGGTGATAGACACCGGTGTGGCACGGAATGACTCGTTGATAAAAAACTCTACAACTCCATAGGGAAAGGAATATGAGTCGAAGTTGGGTTGGTGATACCCTTGGCGAAGTACTGCGGGCAGAAGTGTGCGCAGTGTATCAATGGTGCTGCGTCTTCGCTACCACTGTTGGGGTTCTCAACCACCTGTCAATGTTCCAAACATCACCACGTTTGTCGTGAACATCCCTCACGATCGGCAGTATTGTGTACAGCTCTGCAGCTCTGTTATCCTGTGTAAGGTATGGGTATAGCACCTCTACTGTGTGCAAACTCCTGCTGTGTTTCATGTGGACCTTACAAAAGAAACTCCCACTATAAATATCCAAACAAACAAATACTCTTGGCGAAGTTCGGGAGACGAAAGATCAATTCAATCAAGAGAATATCACAAACATCGGCAAAGTAAGCCCGCAAGATACCGACCTAGTAAGGTGCCACCCACCGACATAGAAACCACATAGGCTGTTCGATGGGCGGTGAAGAAAGGAGTGCACATCATCTCCCTTTCTCCGGGATTCCCATCAGAGGAATCTGAAATTACAGCAGCATTAACAGAGGCGTTGAGTCCAGGGTGTTCCTTGACACAATACGCTGGCGACGATATTCATCTCAAGCATCATGGATTACCGCATTCAGCCGAGATGAGTACTCACTCGGTCCACTCATGAACATGAAATCTAGGAAGGTAGCGATGGACTGCAATCATGGTTCTGATTGCCTTCGTCTTTGGATATGGAGTTATCCTCTTTCCGAAGAGCCGAGGCGTTATTGCTGCGAACGGCAGCGGAGTTAGTTCCTGTTTCGACCAATTAGGTGATCGCTATTCCGGAATACTGAGGCTTTTTGGATTGTCAAGTGATGATAAGGTTGTGGGTGTTGGTCCATAAGTTTAAGTAATATCTTATAGCAAAGATCAGCGAAAGTCATGCTCTAATCGGCGTACTGAGTATGTGCACATCTATGGTATGTACGCAACGGCGGGGGGGTTTTCTTTGGCATGAACCGACATGCCGGAGGAAAACATCGGCATTTGCGTCCATGGCAAAGGGGGTATCGTAACGAAAGTTCTGCTGTTTAGCGCCTTTAGCTCATTGAGACGAGCTATGTTTTGTAGCGTAAGAGCTTACCGCTACTGTGTTGGTCCTCGTGGCTGGAGGCGATGACTTTTTGCGATTGGCCCAGGAGCCAAGTCTGGTATGATGCTGGGAAAGTTATCGCCCAGCATCGTCTTAAAGCAGCCCCTAGAAATGTATGTGTACAAACGCTCGATGCTGCACGTGACGCTCAGAGGTGGTGCCTGCCGTGAACCGCTGTGCGCACCCCAACAGAACAAAACCTCTCAACACTGCTCTGACGAGCACTCCTCCACCCGCAGTCTATGCGCCAGCGCCAGCACCCAACATCATCTCTTGCGCGCAGATCAGGGCTCGCACTCGACGTTGAGAGGCGCTTTTGCCAAGATGCTCCTCGCCAAAAGCCCATCATTTACGATGCCACGACAGCATCGTGTCAGCTCGTGTGCGTGTAGCTGCAACCTCGGAGCCACGCACTCCGCATTCTACCCCAAGAAACGACTCAGTGAGAAAGAGGAAACCCAGAGGACGATGATCATTCGCAGCTTTATTGATCTCATCTTGATTTTCATCTTGGAGCGCGCTCGGCTGGTCGGTGCACGGGAAATTACTTGTGGACGGGCCTCCTCCTCACCCGCTTCGGCTCTGGCGACAGCACAAACATGAACCGCCGTTATCGATACCATGGTCAATCTGCCGACCTTTCACGACGGCTTGCCATGCACTGGAGATTGACCGTGCCAGACGGCGACACGTTTTTCACGTCCACAGAAAGAGTGTGTCAAAGTGCCACGTCCGAGCGACTGCGACACATGGTTGACCAACAAAGTGGCCCCTTTCCATACCCGCTCGCGACCCCAGAGCCTCTGTCTAGGATCAAGTCGAGCCTCGCCAAGGGTGCCTCATTTCGGAGTGCTCCTCTAAAGGAGCGCGTAATGGCAGTTCAGCGCAGCGCAAACTCAATCGCCCAACGTGTCTGCAGACGCAGACTCGGCATCTGCGCCTAGCCATCAGCCTCTGCTGTGTCGTCATGGTGCAACGCTTCGCCTCGCAGACAATGCTCAAGCAGAAAACATTGAGCGCCTGCTGGGAAGCCCTGGACGGCAGACCTGACACGGTCATCACAACCTTCATCGTAATTTTCTCCTTTCTCGAGCTTTATCCGGCAGCGCCTGCCGATCAGGGACAGCATGCGTCCGATTGGCCCTGCCCCTGCGTAGCCGGTCCACCGCTATGCCCTTTACGGACCAACACTTCATCCGTGCAGCTTTCCGGTCCGCCACAACGTCTTGCAAGGTTCTGAACAGACGCGCGAGCTGATCAGCCATTCGCTCCATGGCATCCATGGCAGATGGGTCCCTGGCCTGGGCGTGGCATGGCTGACCTGTTATTAAGCCATCGTCCCCATCTCTCCCGATTCTCTCTCTCACCGCACAAAGCAGGACTCCTCAGCCTTCGTTGCCGCTGTATAGCTTCACTCTTTCAGCTATCAGCATTCGCTCTTTGACATCTCATCTTTACGAGTCCAAAGCTTCGTCTTATACTTGAGCACTTGTCTTACCACCCATCCGTCAACATGCAGCTCCTTCTACTCGCCGCCGCGGCCGCTCTCAGCGCAACCGTTTCTGCCAACGCCAAGACCTACAACTTCAATTCGACCTGCGACGCGTCCATGCCGAGGGCTCGCGTCATCAACCGCTGCAGTTATCCCGTCTATGCTTGGTCGGTCGACTCCGATGACACCTCCAACGACTGTGCGTTCCAGGCACCCGCCATCATTGAACCAGGAGGCATCTATCAGGAGAACTTCAGGAAAGTGGCAATTGGTGGTGTTTCCATCAAGCTCTCCCAGGAAGAGGATTGCAAGAGCGAGGGCAGCATAACGCAGCTGGAATACCGTATCGAGGATAACAGCATCGGACACAAATACGATTTCAACTCGCTCGACGTCTCTTACGTCAACTGCGGCAAGGGAGACTGCCCTACCAGGAAAGAGGGATACTACCTGGTATCTGGCAACCACGACGGAAAGTTCACTACCGCCGGTGCGGATGGCGCGCACTGCCCCATCATCAGCTGCTCCAACGAGGCCGAATGCTCACCCCACTCGTACGTCCAGTGGGACGACATCGCAACGAAGACCTGCGACAATGACGCCAACCTCGACTTCTACATGTGTGGTGGGGAGGCACCAGGCGAGGAGTCTAAGCCGCAGCCATCCAAAGGTCACACTGAGGACAAGCCCAAGCCCAAGCCGTCCAAGGAAGCACCTGTTCCTACCACCACAGCACCTGCTTACGTTCCGGAGCCCGATGTTGCCGCCGCTGCGGTCACTGATGCGCCGAAATTGTCCAGCGACGGCAACATCAAGACGGTCTTCGAGACTGTGTATGCCTACACCACCGTCCAGCCGCATGGATACCGTCACCGCCGCCGCCACCAACACATTCGTGCTTAAGCGATGTGCCCACAACCTAATCTATATATCGACTTAATGTTTACCCTGTTCTGGTGTTGGGAAGATTTGGAGCGCGAAGCATCTCGCAATTTAAGATACCACTTTCGCAGAGGTCCGAGGGGACCAACGACAAGAGAACAGAAGTTATTGTTACATGTAATGGCGGGGTAGACAGTGTCGCAGGCAATTCAGTTCTATTCTACCCTATACTTTACCGACACGCCCCGCCCCGCCTTGCATTGTGCTGCCGCTCTCAACTTGTCACTCTCTCGATGAACTGCAGCCTGGAGCCGGTCTACTCTTACGATGTCATGCCCTGATATCCCACATTTAGCGTGCTGGAGCATTCATTACCCTGCCTTCTGAAAGCGTACTAGTCTGCGTCTTCTCTTTTTTTCTATGGATAACTGGGGGAGGTTTTATACCAGTCCATGCTTGGTGTGCAGTAAATATTTTATTATATAGTCTTTATTTCTTTAGAGAATAGATTTTTTCAGTGATGACACTTTTCACCGTGATGTGCATGTGGTAGTGAAGCTTGAATTAGTTTGTCGAGACTCCATTTCCAATCCCTACTCTCGCGTGCGACTTGAGCGCGTGGTCTGCGCGTGACAACGCTTCGCTTCGGGCTTACGCCCGGCAAACAATAACAAACGCCCAGCCGGTATGTCGCCGCTCTGCAAGACAAATTTTTAAGCTTATTATTTGGATTGTTTCATGTGGTGGGTTGATTTGACGACATCCGTACACCATTGCGCAGCAAACTCTTGGTACAAATGAATAAAGGAATCAAATAAGTCTTAATAGCGAATCGACGCGCAGCGATCGTGAAGTCACACGAGCAGGATTGCGCGTTTAAAGTCAGGAGAATCCCGAGGGGTTTCTAACGACACGGCTTAGCGCGAAAGCAGCGGCACAGCAACGGCGCATTAACAAACCGTCGAGGATGCAGCCCAGACGTCACATTGAAGGTGTAATTTCCTACAGAGCTGGTCGCATGGCATCCCCCTAAACGTAAGCCTGAGTCTTGATCGTTGATCGACTACCTGAATTGGGTGCGAGATGGGGCGGTTGGGGGGTCAGGGTTTATTCATTGAAAATAAGATGAGCTGGAACGAGCGGCTTTGGCGAATGTTGTTTGAGGGATGGCGAATATTTCGTTTGCCGTGTGCTATGCATCTCGGAGATGAGCGTTCTGGTGATGTTGGAATGGCACTTTATGGGTTTCTTAGAGACACGCGACTGCGGATTTACCTGCTGAGGGGTCGGTCCAGCGCGCCTACATGATGGTCCGCTACCGGGGAAGAATTGCCCACTGTTGTTTTGGCGGACGTCGGGACCTATTTTTCTCCCTTTCTTCCTATTGTTCGACAATTCTGGAGGAGCTGACTGTCGCTGGTTGTTAGAAGTGCCGAACGCTCGCATTTTATTGCGGTTGGACGGTGCGCCGCTGGCGTCGGAGAAGGCTTGCCCATGGCACTGGATGCTTTTAAATGGAGTTCACAGACGAGTTCCTCAAGCCCTTTTTTTGCTGCTACTATATATGTAGAAGTTTATGACCAGGACGAGCGAAATCTAAATACGTACATGTCTCAATGAGCTAGATGAGCATAGCGGCAGAAAGGTACTTAGCAACGGGATTTATATAGGGTATATAGATGCGGTTGGTTACTATAGCGGTGCGATGGGTGTTGGCGATGGGATAAGCACAGTCGGCAACAGCGCTGCTGCTCACATTCACAGCTCAACCCACTGTTTCCTTGCTCCTGTCCTTGACATGCTGGTAGGCCCATCAACCTGCGGTCATAGGTAGTCCGTTGACAATAAAATGCTAGAAGATGGGCTGAGGGGTGCGGTTCGCGTCCGACAAGAGTCGTGTAGTTCGAGAGGGCTTCCAGGTCTTTGCCCACGAGGATATACGTGGAGTAGGCCATTATGTCTATGTTGGGTCCGGAGTCTTGCTCCCGAATGTTGAAGGCGTCATCAGTAAGGCATTCGTCCACATGGCGGTTTTCTCTTATTGAATTCTGCGATCAGCAGCACCGAACAGCGTTAAAAAAGACGACACCAGAACCGTGTCAAGCCATGTATAAAATGAGCTACAAGCGGATTAAACTTCGGGCACCGACTGTGTTCCTTCTAAAAATAGAAGGAGGGAAAGGCCAGCGAGTTCTCCGAAGAATTAAAGCAGAAGTCGACATGCTTCTTGTTAGGGTGGCCATTGTTTGAAGATACGTCTCTGAGGTAGCATTCAATAAAAGCTGCGTATCGTTTCTGGCGTAAGCCTAGTTAAGTCGAAAAGCGTTGAGACAACGACTTCTTCGGATGTAAGTAGGTACCAAGATAGTAGCGAGATTGCTACCAAGGCCATCATTGAGCAAAGTATAAATAGCCGAGAGTACAGCTGCGTTGCAACGGGGAGACAGCAGCTCTTCTAATACGAAATTATTGGTACTGACACCCCGCAAGATCAGTTTCGTCAACCTCGTATCCCAGCCTCAGTATGGCAGATGAGGATCCATTCCATTCTTTACATCGCCTTCCGTCAGAACGGCGGCGGTTATAGGTGCGAACTACATTGAAGCTTGCTTTTTTTCGATGAAAATGACGATCAATGAAGGACCTCATATAGAGCAACAACGCTAGGTAGATGCAGAGGTTCGAGTTGACGAAAGTGGGATGTTGATGCTTGGAAGAGATGGATTGGTGCAGGATAATGATTTGTGCGAATTTTTTGAGGTTGGGCAAGTAGTGCGGTGGAGAAACACCTCGTGGGCTTTAGTGACGCGCTAGCACGTGACCTGGGACACAGACGCATTGCAAACTCTTTTTGAAACACCCCAATACAGACATGGCTTGTATCTTGTGTAGAGGACGTAGGATCCTTTTTCATGTTTCCGGCACGTGGGGTTCGGGCTATCTTCATTGGGCAGACCGACCATGATTCGGAGGGCTGACATTACTCTCCCACACCCCACTTTGCTCCCAATTCGCGGTTTCCACCACACATCAATGCACCTTCGGATGGTGGTTCTATGGTACGTTACCGCCACCACGCTTTGAATCCACGGTACCCCCACCCGGTGCTTCATTTTTTATTATTTATTTTTTCTTGAAAGAAAAAGGAAAGGGTATTGAATTGACCCGAAAACTCTCCATATAGACACTTTCAGGAATAGATAGCTTCCGAAACACCTACGACTGTTTCGCCCTATCTCGCCTCACTACCTATCCGACCGACATGCCATACACTCACCACAGCCACTCGGGTCAATTTTGCGGCCATGCGAAGAACACCTTAGAGGAGATGGTGCAGACAGCCATAGTCAAGGGATTCCATACCTTCTCCCTGACAGAGCATATTCCCCGTCCGATTGAGGATTTTTACCCAGAGGAGGTGTGTACGTTGAGCGTATCTGTAGTCGCTTTATGGCTGATTGATCGCACAGAAGAACGACCACACTGTAGAATCACTCGCAAAGCTCTTCGATGACTTCTTGACCGAGGCAGTCCGTGTCAAGAAAGTCTACTCCTCGCAAATCAAGATTCTGATCGGGTTCGAGTCAGAGTGGATCAGACCGTCGACCCTCCAAGCCATACTCGACATCCTCGCAAAGTTCTCTTTCGACTTTTTCATGGGCTCTGTGCACCACACTCATACGTATCCCATCGATTTTGATAGAGCTACGTATGAAAAGGCCCGGGAAGCGGCGGGAGGGACGGATGAGAGGCTCTTCGAGGACTACTTCGACTCTCAGTACGAGATGCTTCAAGCTCTCCAGCCGCCGGTCGTGGGACACTTCGATCTCATTCGGCTGCTGAGCGACCATCGTGACCTGGAATTCAAAGATATGAAGGGGGTGTGGGAGAGGATCGAGCGCAACCTGAAATTCATTGCATCCTATGGCGGCATCCTGGAGCTGAACTCGTCAGGCCTGAGAAAAGGCCTTGCTGAGCCTTACCCATGCTTGCCCATTTGTGAGGTCCGCCACAGCGCTTGCCTTCCGCCTCTTGTATACTTTTTCTGACTCTCATCGCAGCGCTTTCTTCGCATGGGCGGTCGTTTCGCGATGAGTGATGACAGCCACGACGTCGGCCAAATCGGCACCAACTATGGCCGTTTGCTAGAGTTTATAGAGAAGGCAGGTATCAGGGAAGTTTACTACGCCGATAGCGACGCCATGTCGAAGGACACGCGCTTCAACGCAGGCTTCTCGTGCATTGCCATTGACGAGCTTGTGCAGCTGCCCTTCTGGAACAAGGTTCGATGAAGCTGCTGTAGCGAGCCTTGCGTTGGACGCGGAACTGCCGCCATTGGCCTCGGAGCAACGTGCGGCACTAATGCAGTTGATCGGCAATACCCCTTGCCATCGCGCGTGTCGTCGTCGTCGTCCGGGTCCACAGCAAGCGAGACGTGGCTCTCTCCACCAAATTCACCACAATGTAGAGTTTTATTTAGAAAACACGCTTCACTTTCTTTCTCCGTTTGATGCCGTCGACCGCAGGTCTCGGGGCATTCTCAAACAGCCATCCGTGTCAGAAGCGTGGGGTGTGTTCTGCCAGCAATAGCAATGAGTTCCAACCGCTGCACGCGCAAAGTCGTTGACCAATCCGAGAGTGCCAATGGGCCCAACCCGAGTATTTGGGATCCCAAGCAATGCGCACATGGGCTCGATCGCCTTTTGGCTGGCTGCGCTGGGCGGAGCAACACCACAAACATCACGTGTGACGGCTGAGGGGCGAGTTGGCAATTGGGGACGTACGCTGCATCTACGTCGACGCCGCATCCCAAGATCGGACTCCGTATTGCCCTAGTCATTGAAAACCTGATACACGACGAACTTGCAAGCCCCGGTGAACCGAACGTCGAATCGAACGTTGAATGCTACGGAGAACAACGGAGTTTCGAGTTGCAGCGTTTGCCGCGAGAAGCACGACTGGCGTAAGGATTACTGCTTTGGGTCCCCGTGCAACCCACCGGTTCCGGCGTACAGTCGGGACAATGCCCGTCTTCCGCAGCGAATCTTATTGGGGTGCTATATTAAGTGGAGGGAATGTGTGGATGCTAGGAAGCTATTGTTGAGAGTGTTACGCGTTTAGCGGACGTTGAGGACATTATGGGAGGCGATATTAATGTGTAATCGGCAGGCCTTGGGGTATATGGAACACAGATAACCCTGTGCGGACCTTGCAAGAGAGACTTCCATTACACAAATCCAAATAAAAACGAACACGAATAGGTACCCGCATTCGAAGGGTTTCCGATACGAGCAGTGGGTTTTGATCTCGGGAGATATTGCCTCTTTGTCACACATAGCAGATCAGATGCGAGGCCGGGATGTGGTTGGGCTGTCGACATTGGCCGTGCTGCTCAGTACGCCGATTAGAGGTTGATAGCAAGACGTTATGCAGAGCATCAGGAATGTTCGAAAAGCTTTCTGACAGTCGGTCGGGAGTGGTGCATCGTTCAATAGGATCGGGAATTTGTGGCTATGCCGTGCGACGGCTGACGAGTAGAAGGCGTGGCATCACGCATGACAACCGACATGGTGCAGAAAGCTAAACTTTGACGAGGGCGCCACCAGTAACCGTGCTGCTGATGGACGCTTGGCCTCGGGGATACTTGGCGAGATACGTACCCCGACCGCCCCACCTGCTTAGCTACACGTGAAGAGTGCTTTGCGGAAAAGTCTCACGTCCACAGGCGGTGAGGTGTCATGGGAAGGGGGGGTTGAGTGCGTGGGGGGGTATCTCGGGATGCAAGTGAAGTGGCAGAGTGGGAGTGTCTCAGTCGCCGTCGATGGATCAGGGAGGAGATGGACAACGAGTAGCTCGACAGGCTCCGCCGAATCGCAGGCTGGTCAGCTGGGATATCGCGGATGAGGGTTGTGTTCCGTGGGCCAGACTCGCCTCAGTCCTTGTCCTCAAACGGTCTGGGCATCGGGGGGGCTGCCCCGAGAGACGGACTGCCTCTAATGGCGGGTACCGGCCTGTTAGGTCCTGACTACAGTTGCGTATGCGAGGGGCTAGAGTGCTCGACGCACACCCTCGAGCCAACCTGTTCCACGGCCTCTGCATTACTGGTCGTATGGGAACCTGGCGCAAATCGGAAGCCCCCAGCTAGATACACCCCACAGAGCCTCCTGGTCCAAGCCCAGCTCACCCACCTACCTTTTAAAGGCCGGAGTCCACCCTCCTGAATTGACTGCTCTCCAGGTTCTCCTCTTACACTTTCCTACGTTCACACTAGTACCCGTCCCGTGAGGTCTGCCCCGCAGTAACAACCTTTAGCGCTAGCAGCATCCATCAATTGAGCAATCCCCTCGACTTCCCTTCGTCTCTATACCTCGTCAATCACCGCGCCATGGCTGTCGAAAAGCAAATCATCAAGCAGGGGAACGGCGTCGACATCCCCAAGAAGCACGACGAAGTCTCGATGGAGTACACAGGTAAAGAGCCTCACGTGTCGCCAGCCAAAGTCTAACGAAGCATGTAGGTTGGCTCTACGACGAGAACGAGCCGGACAAGAAGGGAACCCAGTGAGTGTTCATCGATCGCCGCCTTAATGGGCTACATATTCGAGATCCGTGCTGAGCGATGATCTTAGGTTTGATTCTTCTGTGGGCCGCGGCGATCTCAACACCGAAATCGGCGTCGGCCGTGTTATTCGAGGTACGCCCTTCTGCGACCGATGTCGTCACCAGAACCTGCACGATTTGGCAGAGTGGTACAAATTGACCTTGCACAGGCTGGGATGAAGGCATTCTGGGCTCCGCCTCGTCGGCACCCATGTCGCTAGGCGAGAAGGCAACTTTGACCATCACAGCGTACGTAATCGCGCTTTTTTGGTTCCCACTTAAGCTCCGTCACTAACGTTGCTCGAATTAGTGACTATGGCTACGGCAGCCGGTAAGTTCAGACCCTGTGCTCTACCACCGGCCCTACACCCGAGTTCATTGCCGACATCATCGCCCACAACCGTACCCAAACGCTTCCTGCAACCTCTTATGCACACTGATTCACCCGCCGGCTCTTTAACAATTTTGCATCTTCAAATCGAACAGAACGCAGCTAAGCAGACTTCTCTAGGGGTTTCCCGGGCCACATTCCTCCCAATGCCATGCTGATCTTGTAAGTGCCCCTTGAGGAATCTCATGCATTTTTCTCACGCCATTCGTCATCTGCCCCATTCAACATCGCACCACTTCCTGACCGCCATCTTACACACTCTGGGTTCATGCAACCGCACGCACCCTCTTCGTACCCAATCTCGTTTATCATTTACCCTCGAGCGTGGAAAGGACCTTGATCTACCGGACTAGCATGCTAATTTGGTCATAGCGATGTCGAGCTCAAGGCCATCAACGGCAAGAAGGCATAAACGCATCTCTGTATTTCGCGTGGGAGACTAGAGTTAGTCCATACACGGCCGCCGCCATTCGACCGACTCCGATGAACCGACCACCGATACGAGCTCTAGACTGCCGAGTTGAGCGTTGGTGCCCAAGGCGCACCGTCGCTCTCTTCAACTGATTGTTTTCTTGTCTATGGACGCCCCGTCACATCATGGGGTCTGTATTTCACAGAACAAACTTTGAAATTTATCAAAGGTCTTTGGTTTCGGTTACTTTCTTTCTCACCGATTACCTCCCGGTCCGTCAACCGAAGGTTAGAGGGAGCCCACTACACCTTCCATGTACCATTCTTGCAGGCATTTAGTTCCAGATTCTCTTTGGTTCCAGCAATGTTAGGGTTCCGGTGGGGCAATGGACGGATTGGATACGGGCTCCATCTGGGCTTGCCACGCAATATACATCCTGAGCGATAGTCTATCCAATCCGATTTACATGGACCGTACCAGCCTTGCATTCTTTCCACCCCTCTCCACTGACCCGAGCCCAACGTATGGAGATCTGGCAACTACAGGCGGCATATCGGCTCGGGATTATGATATTTGCAACCGCCCATGCTGCGCGTTAGCCGGCGCCGTGAAACGTCTATCCGCACCGATTTAATCAGATCCGCGATTGCCAGAGTCAATGGTTGGCGGAGAAACCTATTCGTCCGGGTGTGGATGCACGCGCAAGCATGTCTCACACCGACAATGCGCCACAGGATAAGAGCTGGTTGTCCAGCCTACTCGGCATGCCGAATCTCAGTAGTAGGACCGACCAGAGGAGGACTATTGGACACGGCATCCCGCGCGAGAATTTCTTCACGTGGGCGTCGAGTACACGCCTCATCCCACTGCGGCCTTCTTTCCCAAACCGTATCTGCCTGCGTATCGTGCGTCACGGACTTGCTGCCTCGCTTGAGCACGTGTGCAGTTCGGCTGCTGTTCATTCGTAACGTTCTAACAGTGTTTCACTGCTTATGGCCATGATGGGACCATCTTATGCTGGCTCCCACAGGTCCGCCTCATTCGGACGACAGCGAAACCCCCACGGGACGGCAAGGGCGGGTAGACTAATGCTACTCGCTGCACTTCGTGTACCATCCTGAAAGCCCTACAGGCCAGCCTATACGACCGGTGTTGACCCCCCCTTCATCTTGTCAGATGCAACCACCAGCTACACCCACCCATATCTCCAAAGGAAATGAACAGAACCCAATAGAATCGCCAAGATATGACGTCCAAACAATCAAACAAAGAAACCCGGCGCCATCCTAGTTCAGATCGCAGGCATCCAGCCCTGCACCGCTTACCCACAGTCTCACACCGATAGCGGGCCGTCCGCTGGCATACACGGTCGTTACTCCCGCCCGTGCCGCTCGCCTCGCTGCCGTCAGCGCTGGAAACGTTAACCTCACGTCACGCACTTTTGCCCGATGATGAGGTTGGGGGAAGCAGAAGCACGGGACCCAATCTTGATGCGGAGCGTGCATGATCGGCGGAGACCTCTGGAGCCCAGGTCCTGCAGTAGCGAGGCCCAGAATTTTAATTACCGCGGTTTGGGTTTCCCGGTCCAGGAGTTGAGAACTGTGGTCGTTGATAGGGCCGTATTTGGGGGGGGACATTACGTTTAAAACATGTCTAGCGTGGGCCACAGGGCGCGCGGAAATAGTAAATGCGGCAGGAGAAGGAGTAGTTGTCCGGTGCTGTAATTGTTGAGGCTCCATTAGGCTGATAAGAGTGCGTATGCTTGCAAGGCAGGGGGGTTGCATGGTAGGCGGTGCTATGCATTTTTTGGGGGGGAGAAGGTCAAACGGTGCGTTCGGCGGTGGATATGCACATTTGGTCGTGTGCGATTTTGCCTGGCCAATTGGACTGGAGAGATTGGGGCTGTAGAGGTACATGTGATGATGCTATAGTATGCGTGTAAGACGGGGAAAGTGGGCAAAGTACTGAGATGAGGAAATGGTAAGGTCAGCGAGGCTTAGTGTAGACGGAGGTGTCCGACATCTTACACTCCAGCAAAAGGTAGCGAATACAGCATAGACCGGACCCCACAGCGAATGCATCCGTATTCACACTTATAAGCACTACGCCGTCTTCCCGCGTCTTGCGCCGCCGCCAAAAGAGAAAAATGACCAAGCCTTGCGGCCCAATTTCGCTCGATTCCTCCAGCCCTGTCGCCATCAACCGGCTTTTGCGCCACGGCTTCCTTGCCACGCTCATATCTCGCCGTGGATTTTGGCCACTCTCTGAGGCTCGACTTCACCGTTTACTGTGCCAAGGGTGGGTGATGCTTGTAGGGGTTCCGGAGCCGCGGGTAGGAAGGTAGGGGTGCGTTAGGGTAGGATATGGAGGGGTAAATTGGCCTTGTAAGCCGACATCAAGTGAGGATGGACGTCCGAACGGTTGAGATGTGGGCACACTATTGTAGCGTTTCCGATGTCCCAACAGTAAGAAAATGACATCGAGTTCCTCATGTCCTCGATGCTCAAGCTATTGTTGAATATGTCCCCCCTACCTACACTATAGCGCGATCCGTGCCCCTCCAGACCCCATCCGTTCCCACTCAAGTACTCCCCCCGTCCTTCAGGAAAATAATGCAAGTTCCACGATCCTCCATGCAAGTCTACCGTAACGGGTCCGGATGACGAATCGGCAACCCCATTCGGGCCTACTCTTCTGGAATCTTGAACTTTGAATGAACCCTGAGCTGCCGGTTTGCGGCGCATCGCAGTCATACAAGCCGAACCCATGAATCGACCGTTGGCGCCGATGTGGAGGCCCGCTCCCGCTCTAGAGTCTAGCTTTGGACGAACGCACCAATGTGATGCCCCGATCTGCTGCGGAGAACGCGGCTCCGCACGCCTCCTCCCCCCCAAAAACTCTCTTTCTCAACAACCAAGATGCGGTTCGGATGTGGAACGAGGGCGAACGTGTTGAGCCGGTCCGGTTTGGCTTCGGATAACTTTACTTTGGTTGCAGGGCGAAATATTTGCAACTCGCTACCATGACGGCTCCTGCGCAACAGGGCTCGGGCGAGGTATATGTGTAATATATATAATATGATTGGGCTAAACAGCTATGATAAAGTCATATGACCATCTTAGCAGCGAGTGGCGATTTGAACTAGAGTAGAGAAACGGGTGGTCTTGGCTGAGTGTCGTTGTCTTGGCTTAACCGCAGGAAAGACATATGTAGTGGCGAGCGAGTAGGGTGGTGGGAGGAGGATTTATTAATCGAATGGCGGTTTGATTTTTGCCAGTGGAGAAATGACATTGGCTAACCTATGGCATTCCAATTGCAAAATAAGATTAAAGATGAAAATGTGAAGCCTTCATATTGGTGTCGATAGTTGTGAAGCGTACTACGTATAATCGGTGAACAGATAGATATCAACTATGCAAAAACGAAGATGCCCCTTCTAATAGCCGGGCGAAGAGAGAAGGTGTTAGAGTGCGACGACGTCGCGCCTCCAACGCCATTCGCCCTCGTGGGATGTAACACCAATAGAAAGATTTCATCCAACCTTCTTGGGCCCATTCAACATCACACCACTCTCATCCACAAACTCGGTCGCCTGGCTCAATGCCTTCGCTTTCACTTCCTTCCTCTCCCCACCATCCCCCTCCCCTTCCGGAATAAACTTCCTCATCACCTTATCGACATATTTTGCTGGCACGCCCATGGCCAGCGCATCATCAATCCCCTTGTTCATGCGATAAATGTACTCTTCCATAGGCTCATCTTCCGTAACACGTTTCCGGTCAATATAAACGAGCATTTTCTGCGTCGAAGTCGGGGGCTTGAAGACGTCGATTTTGGCTCCATTCTCTGCTTTCCAGAAATCGACGTCGAGGAGCTCTTTCGTGTAGGCGATGGGGACGCCTTCGTTGCGGTCTAGACGCTTTTCGTCGGCGGGCGAGAGCGTGTAGACGAGGCCGAAGACGACGGTGGGGTAGCTGGTATGTTGTGCTGCGGCGTGCTTTGAAGCACTGGAAGAGGAGATACCTACGACGTTGGCGTAGCCTCGATCATTTATTATCCAGCGGTAGTTAGATAGGCGGGCGACGCCTTGGTAGGTGGATGTTGGGCAGCGGGTGCGCATTTGGTGGAGCCAGAGGTTGGAGCCGTAGCCGAAGTAGAGCGTTGGTGGGGATGTAGGGGTTGGAGGGGCCATTTTGAGGAGTTTGATTTTTGGATGAGATGGAGGGATAGGCTGTTTAACTGGAGTGGTTGTGTGGTGGTGGTTTGAGGGATGTGAGACCCTGGCGGGTTTGTGTGATGGAGCGCTGATTTGGTACTCCCGCTTGATGTTTCGATCGCAAGTCTCGCTTTCGTGAAATAGGAGGTTTGGCGGTTTGGCACTTACTGTCTTGTGTTCTTGGAATGTGGTTTTCTTGTTTGCATGGGATAGATGGCTGAGGTGCGCCCACAACTCCATTTTGACTTTCCGGCTCTGTCAACCGAGCGTCAATGATATTTTCATAACAAGTACGCAAATAGCATAGAGATCCCTTCATGCGTTTTTAATATTCCTATTATTTAAAGATGTCAATAAGGATAATTAGGGGTTTAGGGGTGGTTCTGGACGGCTTCAGATACGAAGATGCGAAGCACCGCCAATTAACACAAAAGTGCTGTCCAGAGGCAGTACGAAGAATGTGCAGCAAGGACTATGACAACGATGAGCATCACACATGTACAGATCTAGACATAGAACAAGTCTGCAAAACCTGATGATTGAGATAAAAAAAAACTCTCCGCACTTGTAGAGTTCCAAACTCAGGCGTGGGGAAGAGCAAAAAGAGAAGACGCCAAAACTCTTCCCCAGGCTATCAAAGCAAAGGCAGAATCGCCGGCCGTACACAGCTACTATCCGCGTCCATCACACAAACGCTATAACCTAAACTCATACATCCGATCCACGTCCTTCACACCACACCTACAGTCTAAGCGCCCTCGCGAGCCTTACGGTAGCTGGCCTATGCAACGAACAAATCAGTGGGGATTGCGATATTTTTGCTGAAACTAATCAGACCAAGATTTGCAGAGGAGAGGCCAAAACAGGTGGAATGCGATTAGAAACCAGACGAGTCGTGGCGACGCACCTCTTGCTCAACCTGCAGCTGGTCGACGACGGGCGCCAGCTCCGAAAGGATATCGTATGCCTTCTTGTGGTACTCAAGCTGTGCAGCGATGAGGTCCGCGAGGTTGCGGAGCGGCTCAGGGGTGTCGAGAACCTGGACACTCAGTCAGCAAGAATGCGCAGGCGGTTGAAAGAGGGGTACTCACGTTCTTCATGACGCCCACAGCCTCTTCCGTCTGCCCCACAAACTCATCCTCAGCCTGCTCAATCTTGGCCCTCGCCTCCTCAGTCAGCTCCTCCTCCATTCCATCTTTCCGACCCGCCTGGCCAGGCAGAGTGAAAGCACCACCCTTGGCGTTAGCCTTGGTCGCGTCCAAGCTCAACCGCGCGTTCTCCACGGCCTTGCGGGCGCGTGTTGCAAACATGATGTTGGTGTTTAGCGTTGTGCTCCAGCCCGCCAGAAACCTGCTCTGGATCTGTGCATCCTGTGCCAATCTAGCCTCCCCAACCTTCTCGCTGGCGACAGCGAACTTCTCGAGAGCGGTGGCCAGGGGATCCTCGCCAGCACCAGAGTGCTCGCCTGACAGAACGTGTGAGCTGTTCAGGGCGGCACGGGCCACAGCATGGCTGAAGGTCTTGGGCTGCGGCTTCGCGGAGGGTGGTGCGGTCAGGGCGGCTTGGGCTTCCTGCGGGGAGGTTGCGGAAGAGAGGAGCTGGACCTTCTCAGAGACGGTCTTGCCGAGGTCGTTGAAGGATTCGCGGATGTTGGTTGGGTAGTCGTAGGCTTCGTTTGAGTATTGGGACCTGTCAGATGCTGCGTGTCAGGTCCACGACAACTGCCAGAGGAGGGTTGCGGAGATGCCATACGTGACCTGGAGCATAGTATTGTGTACCTTCTTCAAAGCATCGACGCGCTTCTCGAGCTCGATGTAGTCCGGCGGCAGTTGGGTCTATCATACGCCTGTCAACATCCATCCAGCTATGATCCCGGGGGAGAGAAGCCGTCTTTGCGAGTGCCGAGGGGACTTCGTCGGGGCGGTCGCACCTTGTCTTCAGCTTGCCCAAGTGATTCCTTGACAAACTGCTGTGTCCGAGCCGCAAAGGGCGTGAACGTGGCACTACAGTATCCATGTCAGCGAATCCAAAGCTTCGCAGAGAGCCCAGTATGAACGGCGAGGTTGGCTTACGAGATGTTCTTGCCGATAGCTTGAAACTTGTCCATTTTGGCAGTATTGACGAAATGCGGTTGATGCGCTTTAAAAGTGGTTCGCGGCTTTTTCTTGCTGGATGCGATGTCGAGCTTGCATGTGGTGCCTTCCGCTGATGAAAGACGCGTGGACCGTGCACTATGCGGCGGTGCTATGTGAAACCCTGATATGGCGCCACAGCCTAGTCCACATTTGGCCGTAGGCCATAGGTACGCTTCGATACTGGACCAAATCTAGGCCTCACAATGGGCCATCATCTACGCCGAACAAAATAATTGAGAAGACCCCATAGCTGTGCCAATTCCCATTTCCCAAAAAATCCACGCACGGATAAACAAATTAGACAACAAGCAATGCAAGATCATGCCCGCGAAGACATCGGCGGCGAAATGTTGAGCTGCACTATACGTATACTGATTAAAAACGTAGGCGAAGGGAAAACATAATCAGCAGTGCCTAGCAGGCATCCACGTCCTAGGGTACATCGAAGTAGAAGGGAAAAAGCGACCGAAAGCGACTCGAAAGAAGAGCAGTGCCGTGTAATATGCTAGTACCATACCGTCCATACGCCAATCCCGTAATTACCATGCCTGTACTGGGGTATCTCAGCATATCCAACTTTATCACCCCTCGAGACTCTCGAACCACCGGCCCGAACAAAAAAACATTATCGGAAACTTTTGCTCCGCAATTTTATCCGTGATCCCTTATGGACGTGCCGTGTGTGCCGTGCCATCGCCATGTGCCGCCCAACGATAGGACGGCGAGGAAAGGAAGGGGCCCTGCTGCCGACCCTTGACGTTGAAACAAAGTGATATGTTTGGTAGACGCAAGCGTCATGAAGTGGGGTTGTCTCGCTAGGGATTGCCAGATTGGGGCGGAGGCAGCTGCAGTGTGTGTGGTACAGCGTTGCGGGATGCTAGAGATGCAGGATGCAAGCCGTGCTTGAAGTATTAATCTAGCGTAGCACAGAACGCCGTTCGGAATTGACCTGCAATACCACGCTGTGTGACAGGGCTGAGCAATAAAGCGCTTCAGACGCATCTGCTGCTGCATGCAGCCGCTATCCTAGGTTGTTGTTATCTTACCGTTCAGGGTTCACTGTTGGGGATGTTGTCCCAACCAGTAGGCGTCCGCGTTGGAGTAATCTGGAGATCCGCCCGTGTACACGCCCGTTTCGTCTCCAGAGCCTGGTGCTCCGCCGACGCCCGCGACGCCCTCGATCGGCGTATGACCCGCAGAGTATTCTGGCGGTGAATCCGAGATCGTGAGTGTGCTAAAGATGCCCTTCATTTCGCGCAAGTCTTCTGAGATCTGGTCTTTGGGAGCCGTCGTTCTCTCACGGATGAAGTTCTTGATCGAGCGGACTATGGGTGGACAGCCCTCGTCGTTGGGCAACCACCAATCTGACGGGCTGATACCCCACCCTTCGAGCATCCGGTTGCGCAACGTGTCGGAGTAGATGTACCTAGGGTTTCCGTCAGTAGTGCAATGTAAAAGTGGTGGATGTAAGGATGCTGAAAAGCAGCTAAGAATGAACACCCGGCGTACCCTGCGCATTCTATCTTGACAAACTGTCGGCGACACCAATTTGTTGTCTTTTTATCCTTCGGCATGAATATACAGGCGATGGCCATGGTTGCTTGCGCCTCAATCACCGCCCCCGGAGGTGCATTCGGATAGTTGCGAATCGCTTCGAAGGCTTGAGCCGCTCGAAACGCTTTCTCAACATATGCGTGGTCAAAGGGCTTGCGCAGGGCCATAGAAAGCGAGATTTGGTGCATAAACATAATGCCGTACATGTCCATAACGAGGTAGTTTGTCGTCCAATGCTCCCCATCCCAGAGGATGCCAGCCTCGTGGGGATTAACGATGCTATCGGGATCTGGTGTACCGGGAAAGCTTTGGACTTTGTGTTTGGGATCGAGTAGCATTGGGTCAATGTCTTTATCCAGGCCATCAATCCTTGCGCTCACCTCTGCCAACTGTTGCATGAAAGCATCATCACTGAGCAGCCCCTTTCCCTTGCGCGCGAACAAGTCGTTTGAATCTTTCGCCAAGAGCCGAGAATAGGCGAATCGTTCCTCGTACTTCAAGCCCAAATCGTCCGGGTTTTCTCGAATTTTTTCGTTGTAGTGGTTATGCACTGCGACATACCAGTCCTGGCTAAGAACGGACTCCCCAGCAGATTGGAAGCCAACAAAGAGGTCAAAGCGGATGTACCATAAAAGCACCTTGAGTAGGAATTCAGACCGAATGATTGTTTCAGGCGTATATAGCCGCGTCAACATATCGTATGCGGCTTTTTGATGGCCCATGAGGTTAACCCAATCGCCGAGTACTTCCTAAGCATCCAGTTAGCCAGTTGATGGCCCGTTGGCTCCAAATCTTTACCTCGATCGCTGCAAGTTGCAGAATTGTCAAGAAAGTTGCAAGACCTTGCTTCTTGTCCCTGGTGATGGAAATGCGAAGCCGGGTTACCGATTCGTTGTAGTACTGTAGAAAGGTGGATATTCGGCCGTCTGGTTGCGCGAGTGTGTGGAAGTAAGCGGCGTAGCCTACTACTGCATATAGTAGAGGCTCATACTTCTTCGCCTGCGCTAAAAAGTCTGTCTTGAGGAAGTTGTTCGTGTCACGCTTCAACGAGTAATGGTGATGCGACATGTGGTTCTTGAAGTAGTTGAGATAGAACTGGACGTCTTTCGGTAGGGCCGACGCCGCCTTTGCCGGTGTGACCGGCTTAGTGCCTTGATGACTGCCTTTCCGAGGGAGCTGTGGACGCGTAGCCACAACCGGTGTCATTAGAGAGGCTTCGACCGACGGCGACGGGCTTCGGTCAAGCGTCAACGCAGGAGTTTCGGAGGATTCTCGTGTTTCCTGATGCTTTTCAGTGTCGAAATCATCCTCTTCGTCGTCGACGATCGCGGGCAATCGTTCCACTCCATCGTCGTCGTGGTCCTCCGGTGACGAGCCTTCAACCGACGACGATTTTCCTGACTTGGACCCACTTCGGCCGGTCTTTTGGTTGGATTGAGGGTCAGGATAACTGCATTCACGTTTCCCTTTCCGGCACCCTAAGTGAAAAGCACTAAGCAATATGTATGCCACACGGTAGATGGGGTAGTCACTTACTCTCGCACGTTGGATGCGTCTCGTCGCACTGTAGATGGCGTCAACACGGACTCAATTATGTTGCTGGGAACAAGAAAAGCTCACCTTTACTCTCCGCTGTCTGCAAGTATAGCATCCACTGCGTGTTCGTCGGTGCTTGACTTGCTCGCCAGTACCTGGTCGACGTCTTACGCGCGCATTTCCACCTTGTACCGAATCCGTCGCGCCAGGGACATCCTCATGCTGGCCCGGGTACGTTTGCTGTATCTGCGGATCTGGATAGGGTACATAAGGTCCAGACATTCCATGGTACACCGGGCTTTCTGGTATGCCGTGGGCATAAGAGCCGTCTGGAGGCATCATCGGTGGTACGTTGGCAACATTGGGATTGATATTGTAGTACTGCGGCGGTATGTTCGAATTTGGAGGATAGTATCCAGACATGATGCTGACGCTGCAAAGAACGAGTTGCGCAACAGATGATCGGCAGCTGGTGACAAGAGAATCGCAGAAGTATGATCAACGTCATCCGTGCCCTGAGAGGTCTAGGATCGTGCAAGGGTGCAAGGGCGATCGCAAGCGGTTTGCGAAGGGTCCTGCACGAGGGCGTCGGGACGGGTGGTAGTGTTGTCAATGCGTGTTTGGAGACGGGCAACTGTCGAACCAAGACGGGATCAGAGGACAGCGAGTGTGAACGGGATGGACAAGGCTTGCGATCGGGTCCCTTGCTAGCTTCAGAGGCGAGACCCCAGCTGGCCTTTAAACAGCACCTAGGAGTCTCGACTCTTAGCAAGTAGCAAGGTCGACTTGGGGCGCAACAGGGGCGGCGTCGATGCAGGCAGGTCAAGTGGCAGTCTGAAACTGAGTGGTAGTGCTGTCGATGTTGAACAAGACACAGCAGGCGCAAATCAAGATTGTGCGTAAGCTACTGCTTGTGCCTGGGACAGCCATGTATCTCACAGGGCTTAAGGAGAAACTATGCTGGGCGCCTTCAGTCCGCAACTAAAGTGCTCATGGATGCGCGGGGAGAGAAGTCAACCCCGGCTCCGCTATGCAAATGAGGGAACAAGGCCTGCGAGCCCTCTTGTCACCTACGGCCGTGCGCGCTGCTGAAAGTCTTAGTTCGAGCCGGACGTTTCCGCTTTCCGCCCACATGTTAGTGCAGCCCACATTGCGATCTTGGAAGTTTTAAGCAGCTGCTGGCCGTGCTCTGGGGAGCAAGCCTCATGCCTCTTCGGGGCTGCCAGCGCGCAGAGCACGCCGGGATGTGCTGACTCGCTCCCAATGACCCTCTGCGGCGCTGCGGGCAACATCCCGGCGATGATCGTAGCTGTCAACTGAAGCCCATGTTCATTGCAGACCCGCCAGCATTCGCAGCATTCGCAGCGTCGAGCCTAAAGCGGACCGCCTTTGCAGCTGTGGTGGGGTCACCGCAGAGATGACAGCAGGAGGTGCTTGGCCGGCTCAGTGTACGAGGACAAGTGAGGGAGGGGTGTGCCCGATGCTGAGGGCTGGCGGGAGGACGGCAATTGGGCTTGGTGATCGTGTCGTCAAGCGCCACAGCCAGAGCCCTTACTGAAACCGCGTGAAGGCACCCGCAGCCACTTTTTGCCGGGAGCGCAGATGTATATCGAGCTGGTTGGGTGCCCAAAGCGGCGCGAGACCCGATGCACGATGCAGTGCCATTGCCCACAGCCCATCCCTTGACCGTGGAGCCTCATCAATGTTGCCTGCGTCGAAGACATCAGCGATATTCTACCTCCCAAGGAGGTTAGCGGGCCAACCCAGACTTAACCCGCCTGACATCCGTTGGCGGCAAAAGAAAAGCCTGGATTGATTGCAGCAGAGCATCGCCAACTGCCCGCCCGGGTCCCGGCAGTACGGGTGTCGTGGACGACATGCGTGTTCGGGCGTAAAGAGGCAGCAGACAAGCCACTCATCGCACGCTGAAAGCCGCCGGCAGGCCACGGAGGGATTGGGTACGCATGGCGGGAGCGGCATGCTGATTGCTGGCCAATGGCGCATAGCAGAGCGTGATGGAGCATTGAAACCTTGCGTGAATAAATAACACGCCGACAGGGTCCCGTCTGCAGTGCTGGGCCGTCTCCAACTCTATTGATGAGGTATAGTTGCAATGTAGTGTCTGGTGGTGGCCGCCCGCGGGACGCCGGTGGATGCTGTGATTCATCTCATGTCTCGACGGGACAAACTTTATACATTCTGTGTCTCTCGGCCCATGGTAGCGTACCAGCGGCGACCGCAAATCGCCTTCTGTCTGCCTCTCCGTGGCGCATGCTGAGACGGTGCAAGCCAAGGTGGAGACTCGGAAGACAGTTACTTCCAACGCCCGCAAACGCTGCTCGACCGCTCAGGATAGCTCAGCTACAGCAGATTGCACCCGTGGCCGTGTGCTGAGCGGCGCCTTTGCATGAAGGAGCGGCAGCCTCGGCGAGTGACGGGAAGCCGGGGCGTCATGACTTGTTGGCGCTTGGTCTCTCCGCCCGTCGACAGTTTGATGCCATTTGATGCCATAGCGGATGGTCAATGTCCCATACCGCCGCTCTGGGATCGCGCCACGTGCCTGGCAAGCTTGAACCCTGCTGTAGCAGCATTCTGTGAGACCCGTCGATCGGCTTTGAAACACACAGACTGACGTTGAAACCGAAACTCTCCGCTTGGACTTCCCCGGGCGTGTGAGCCGTTGTGATGCGGGCCCTCCGCGGACACCTCTGCTTGTCCCTCTCTGCAAGAAACCGTGTGATATGTGACGGTACATGGTAGCAATGTGTACGAGCCATGGCGACGCATTCCGGCATCTCCTTCGTCCAGGTTCATCCGTGGACGCCGTGATATTACTGGGAATGGAGGGAAGCTGGTCCTCTGCAGAGCTCGTACGGTTCTGGGCGCCAGCAGGCCAACGTCGTCATTCGCGGGCTGAGCATCAAAAGAAACTTCATCCCTGGACGTGGACGGCCCTGCAAATAAGGCCTCAGCCGCCAATCGCAGTACGAGCCATGATCCCCATTCGGGAAGTCGGTGTTCACGTCTCCAACCTCACCTCGTAACTCATGCCTTCTCCCCAGGGCTTGGGATTCGTCAGAACGCGGAAGCACCGCATCGCCATGCTTTTTCTGCTTTTCTGCTTTTTGTGCTACCGCGTATGATAGAGACACAGCATGGCAGACGGTCAAGTGATAGTGCGTCGTCGACGTTCGTCGTCATTAGGTTCAAAAGCGTCGTCGGGTCTCTGTTCTCCGGCCGCAACTTTGTTGCGCGGCTCGGGAAACTAGGTCCCGTGCTATGGCCGAGCGCTGGCTGGCATAGTGCTCATCTTCAAGTCCTCATGCCCACTTTACGGGGGGTTCCATGTCCAACGGCCCCAATTCCGATCTCTGTGCCTGCGCATTCGCTCTCGGACTCAAAGGAATAGCCGCCGTGCAGGAGCCCTAGTAATCCCGCCTCTCCCACGGCGACTACAACAAAGTATTGCCTTCATCTCCCGTCATTCTCACTCCTAAGATAGCTCCCTCCCATAGAGGACCGACTTCCGAAGACACTCATAGCGCCCGCCATCCCCCTGCACCCTAACTGCCCTGCGCAAGTTCCAGAGGAATCCCTAGGTAGCGGACTGTGAATCATGCAATGGGTGCACTCCCGCGCGCGTTACGCTAGAAGCCGCCGGACTTTCCGGACGACTGCTCCTTCGAGCTCCTTCACCGTTGCCCTGCTATGCAATCCTCCAGCTCCATACCGATAGTATTGATGGCTTCAATTTCCCACAAATACGGGCCCGAATTGGTGGCGCTAACGGCCGCTGACGGTTTGCCTACCACATTAAGCTTGGAGAACTGTCAAATATAGGTTTATGACATGACGCGGATGAATTGAGGTGTTCCGAGGTATGTCGTTGTTCACATGTGCGATGGTTCCACGCCGTCGTAACATAACATCTCCAACCACGGACCTGATATTTGATGGCAAACTTATGCGCAGTGCCATAATCGTATGACGTGCCTGGCGGGATTGAATAAACGGCATGTACACGCAATTCCAGGACTGTGAGGGGTAGAGGAAATATTCGTTGCAGTCATCGCGCGCATGTAGCGTGTCATCCCTTTCCCAAACCAATACGAAAAACATATAGCCATGGATATCCCGGAATCAGATGGCGCTCTCGCTCACCCCCGACCCCGACGCCTCCCTCCGTGGGGTCTCTCATTTCCCAATAAATGCCATGATCCCAGTCCAGTGATATCTTAAACGTATACATATACCCCCCTTTCCCAAACCACAATGGGCCTGATACCCAAACCCACACCGAACAACGCCGAACGCTGCAAAACTGAGTGACGAGGTATTACGACGAGCCGTAAGCCAATTTAGCTCGGATAAAAAGAAATGGCTTTCACAACGAACGGTAACACGCTATCGGGTATATCCAGATAAACGGTTGAAATTCCCAACGTGGGCAGAAGAGAAGGAACATTGTCCATGGCGTCTTAAAGCCAATAAGCGGAGTTTGACGACCAAGTGACACGACGGACAGGGTATCATTCAAGATCCTCCATGTAAGAATTGGCGATATCAGGCTCGGGATTAGTGACCTGTAGAGCAGGCGAGGATTTTTCATCCACCCCTTGGCCCCTGCACAAGGGACAAGAGTTGCGACCGGTGGTCAACCACTGTGAGAGTTAGCAACGATTCGGGTAAAGAAAGGGTTCATTGGCTCACCTGGTCGATGCACTCTCTGTGGAAGAGATGTCCGCACTGCACTAGCCTCCGGGCAGCTTCATTGAGCGTAAAGTCGGACAAACATACCAAGCAGCGAGCATCGGGTGGAAGTATGACCACGTCGTCGCCTTCCACAGCCACAGCGATGAGCCCCCCTGGTTGATACCGAATCGTGAAAAGACCTGGTGCGGCAGCAACGTCTTCTTCGCTCGCCACGGGAGGTTTCGCAGGACCAAGCATGCTCGAAAGTAGGAGCATGTCTTCGTATGTCGGCGAATCGGTGAACAGACTTGGTGTGGTGAGTATTGGATGATTTTCAGGGTAGCTGCCACCTAGGACGTAGATGATCCAGCTTCGCGAGCCTTCTCCAGGATTGTGATCTGGTTCAACGACGCCATTCCTGCGTGAAGAGCCCGAACCGAACCTTGTAAAGTCGGATTCGCTAAGTCGTCGCTGGCGAGGTGTGCGGTGGTGTGGCTGAGGCTCTTCCACCGTCGGTTCCAAGCCAGCCCCTGTAGCCCGGCGTATAAAGCTTCCTGGTCGCGAAGGGGCTGAGGATTGAACGGTTGGCGAGGGTGGCGTGGCCGAAAATGTTGGTGTAGTTGCGCCGGATGAGACGGCTGAGAGCCCTGAACTGGCGGGCGTTGTGGGCGGAGGGAGGGGACCTGAAGGCGAATCGGTGAGAGTGGACCATGGCCGCGGCCGGTCCGGCGAACGGAAGTGCCTTTGGTTGTCGTAACTAGACGAAAAGTTATTCACTCCTCCCATAGAGGCGCGCCGTCGATGGCTGAACCTCGTGCCATTTTGTGGCTGACGTAGCATCCCCTCCATCGTGTCGTCTCCTGGAGAGGCCAAAGACGTGGGGAAGCTGGAAAGAGCATCGAGGAAGGGTGGTATGTTGTCATCCCGATCATTTGCACTTCCTGGATTGATAGACCTGATGCCCACTATAATGATGGGAACCATCCTACCATCGCCTTCTGTCTCTCCATCCTGGGTGTCGCCAGTTCCTGCACGACTCCCTGATCCGGTTTCATTCCTCCGGTTGCCAACTGGGCTACCAAATCTGAACATCCTGAAGAAGTTCAGTGGTGCGGGGTTGCTTCCGGGGGCCTCGTTCCCCTCTTCAGCTCCGTTGCCGCTCTGTCTCAAAGCCGACGCTATCCTCCCATTTTGCAAAGCCTGTAGAAAACTGTCGAACGTGCCGTCCTCGCCATCGCCGGCGACGTTCCGGGCTTCCGAGACGGCTCTGTGGTCGTCGCCCATGAGTGAGGCTGCGGTGGCTGCTGCGGCAACCGAGAGCAGCCGGGAGAGCATCGCCGCCTGGTCCTCTTCTCTTCTGATCGGCGATCGCCGCCTACGTAAGGGGTTTGTCATACTCCGCAAGCCTCGATCCGGCCTGAAGGAGGGTAGCATGGACGAAGCCCTCCCATCCCGTCGAGCCGAGCTAAGCCGGAGCGGAGGCGTCTGCGAGGGCTCTGTGCTATGGTTGTTTGGCAGGTCCTCAAAGTTGAGGTCTAGTTCGGGCACTTGCACTCTCGGGAGGTATGGACTACGTTCGTACCCCGTGCTTGTGGTGTGTCGAAGGGTCGATCGCGGCGTTGCGGTAAAGGACGTGGTGGAGGACGAGGCGTACGCCGAATCTACGTCCCTATTCCTAGTCGACAAGCGGCGGTGGAGGAGACCTGGTATAGAAGAAAGCGATGAGCGGGCTCGCGTCATGCGGGAGCGGCGGCGAGGGATGCTGATGACACCTGCCGGCCCAGAGGAGCCCGTATCTGAGCGCTCCTGTGGGGGGGAAGGGACGTTGAAGGGATTAAATCTCTGCGATATGGGCCTTGACGACCGCGGCAACTGCACCATCTCGGGCACGTTGTCGCTCTCAGCCGGTGCCGGCGAATGCAGGGCAGGCGCCCATGATGCCGGGCGTAGTCTGCTGCGGGGACGCGGGTCTGGCGAGCCCCGGGAGTTGGCCTGGCCCATACTTGAAGGCCTGCCAGCACTGAAGGCGGGCCACGGAAAGAATAGTCGTAGGGGTGCGAGGAGAGTGGAGGTGGTGGCGTGCGGTGAGGCTCTGGGCGTTGATGGCGATCATCAATGCATTAGTCACCTGACGTTGACATTTGACGGCGCGTTCCGTGGGGTTGACCTTTGAAGACTCAACACCGCACCTGACACGGCTCATCAAGTAGCATACACCGACATTTCAAGCTTGCGCTGCGCTGGTTTTAGCAGGGCCAACATGCAGCACTTTGCGACCCAGCTGCAGCCTAGCCAGCAAACGACACACTCACTGCGTGCAGGCCAATACAAAAATGCCATCAAGAGGAAACGCGACGAGAATAGCGAAGAGCCGTCGGATGGCCCGGGAGACGAGGCAAAGGGCCTCTCCACTGCCTCAAACGCACAATCATTTGTCTCATTTGGCCCCCCAGAAATAGCACAGCTGCGCGTCGCAGGTCTATTGCCTGATGATGCGCGCGGGGTCCCTCCGCCGCCTTTCCCACATGGCTCTGCCAGGACCTCAAAAGACCATCTCAGCAACGCCAAGGTCCAGCACGAAATTGCGAACCTGAATCCTGCTGTCTACGCCGTTGGTGCCACGTCGAAGAGCCATGCGGTGGGCGCAAAGAGCGAGAGGCCCGCACTGAGGAAGACACACCTGGATGTGTTGTCTGCTGTTCTGCATCGTTGTCTACTCGAGGGAGATTACGATCGCGCAGCACGAGCATGGGGCATGATCTTGAGAACCAAGTTGGCCGGTCAGCCTATCGACCCGCGCAATCATGCGCGATGGGGTATAGGTGCTGAGATGTTACTGCGGCGAAGGCCTCGAGATCAGTTCGATTATATCCAAGATGAACACAATCAGGAACACGGTGCGGCCGATGAGCACTCTCCCCGGGAGGGGGATCGATTATTCACTGAAGAAGGATTCGAGCTTGGACGGGACTACTACGAGCGCTTCATTGTCCAATATCCCAATCGCAAGGTGGCTCCCCACGCAGTCGATGATAGGACCTTCTACCCGCCTCTGTTCTCAATCTGGATCCGATCGGTCGTCGAGAATAGCAAGCGCGCACGAAAGCAGTATGAAAGGGATCGCCGGCCTGGCAGATCCGTGACCGTCGCCTCGGAAGGTGACACGACGATGACATCCGAAGACCTTCGTGCCCGAGAAGCAGCAATACAAGGTGAAGAGCTTACCAGTGCTAGAGAAATCTGCGAACGTCTGGATCAACTTGTTGTATCGCCACCATTCGACAAGCACGCTCAACTACTACTCCTGCGAGGAAATGTTGGACTTTGGATTAGCGATCTTATCCTGGGGCATCAAAAGCCCCGCCAGCAGGACGATGACGAAGACTGGAACATGGACATCAGCGAGGATGATCACAGCACCACTGAAGCAGCAACAGAGAAACTAAGAAAACACGCAGAAAGCTTGCAAGAACTCCAACGAGCTCAGGAATTCTTCACCCGCGCCGAGACTAACGGCAGCGCGAGTGCACGCTCTGCCATATCCAGCATAGATGTGAAGGTGAAAGATGTCACCAGACAGATGGCAAAGCTAAGTAGTTGATTCTCTATCTTTGAAAATACATCGGCCTTGCACGTTAGGCGGACCACTCTGAGGTTAGTATTGCAAGTCGTCGCCCGCCAGATTACGCAAACCCAAGTCAGGGGACGTCGTCTGCATGAGTATGTCTCTTTGACATAACTCTCATCCATCCAGCGCCACTTAGTGCAAAAGGTAATAGCATGGATACTCTTACTATACACTCATGTCACTTTGTCACTTACCTCAACATGAGACGAGCTACCCAAGCCCCCAAGTAACACCCACCCAAGCACTCCCACAAAGGCCACAGCAACATTTTGTATACCCCCCCTACCCCCCCTCGCTCTCTCATCCCCAGTCGAGACCCACATAACCTGCACGTCATAAAATAACAGTACACTCGTTCTCATTCTCATTCTTTGCCTTCTCCGCATGTCCCATCCCCTTCAACGTAACGTCGTGTAGCCCATTTCAGAAAATACCTCGTTACACCCGCCTACCTTCCATACCCACCCGTCGTGCCGTGTCCGGACGTTTACCGTCGATGTACATGTATATTGCATGCGTACTATAAATAAAGCTGGATAGTACAATAGTTGCAGTTGTACAAGGAAAGAAAATATCTTGCCGCCTTCCCCCCTTCTAGCGTTCAAGCACCGCGGGACGCAAACGACCCGAAAGCCGAAATCTTACAAGCTACAGGCAAGCTACATCCAAGTATGGGCTCAGTGTGCACGGCAGCCAAGCCAAGCCAAGCACCACGGTGTACCGTAGCAAGTGGATGTAGTGGAGTGTAGTATATTGATTTCTACCCGAGGCAGTAAGTGACTAACCGCACAAAGTCAAAAGAAATGCAGAGTGGGGCCCTGTCTTACAAACCCAACCCGCAACCCGCGACCCGAGTCCAGAACACCATGTGAATACCCCCTCCAAAATGCATAACCTGGACGTAACACCGAGCCCGAAACAAACCCGAAAAAGGTAATGGAAAAGGAAGGAATAGGAAGAGAATCCTGAGGAAGCAAAAGGGCCTCCGTGCATGTGCCGCCATGCCCTTCTAGATGCAGAATGGAAGAAGGGAAAGGGTGAAATTGGACCCGAAAGACGACGCTCGTGATAACCTTGTTAGACGCCGAATTCAATCCATCATAGCTCATATGTCAATATCAAGTCCGACGGTGACCATTCGTTCCTCGTGAAAGCGGCATTAGTTCGTCCGTCCATTACTGACACCCACATGCCCTCATTCGTCATGATCATTTATCCTCTTCAAGTCCTCAAACCCAGAAGTCGTCCCAGCAGCTTGGTCTGCCTCGGCCTCCTAAAGGTGTTCCAGTTCTTCTGCCGCTCTTCCCAATCAGCCATCTGACCCCACATAAAGTCCCAGCTCCTGCTCTCATAGACAGACGCCTCTTCCCCTCTTCGACACATCTCGCGGTAGACCCTCTGTGCCCTCGCCCGTCTAGCTGCTTCCTCACCGACCAAGTATGGGTCCTCGAGAGGGTTGGCGGGCTCGACCGAGGAGGAGCTGGCTTGCACCGGGTACGCATTGACATTCGTAGTTGAGGACGTAGGTGAGCGCTCCGGCACGGCGGAAAGCGAGTTCAAGATAGCCGTGGTGTTGGCCTGAGCTTGGTTTGCTCGTCGTCGGGCCACTGCATTGTACTGCCTCGAGTTGTTGCTCGTGCGTGTGCTGCTCCAGCTGTTGGCGTTGAAGTTGCTGATGGTCAAGTTGTTTTGTCTGTCCGGGTCTCTGCTCTGGAAGCCTGGGGCATAACGAGGAGCGGGAAGACCGTGAACTTGCTGGTTCGGCGACAGCGGTGGTAGCAGCGAGACGGGCGTACGCTGAGAGTGGTAGGTTGGGGTGTCGGACACGTAGGAGGGAGCTGCGCTGTGGATGGAGATGGCGTCTGGGTCGTCGCGTGAGTAGAGCGGCAGGGGATCTACGTCGACGGGTGCGATGGTGAGGAGGCTCGTCATGGTGCCGAAGGTTGATGTATGGGTGCCGCGTGGGGAGCTGAAGGTGCTTTGGGGAGTTAAGACGCCAGAGAGACAGAAACAGAGACAGGTAGGAGCAGGGCGGGAAAGAGCAATTCACAGGAGCTCAGGATGGCCCAGCAACAAACGCAAGCCTGGCGCTTCTTGCCGAGCAGCGGAGACGAAGGGGCGTTTGGTGGAAGGGCCCGAGAACAAGGCGGCGCATTCCAATAAATGGTCGCGCGTTCGGATGCACCGTCCAGGCACGCGGCTGCACCAGAAACCCAGCCGGAAGAGATGGCTTGCAGACGCAGCTGGCATGGGCTCGCCGTGTAAATGGTGGAGAGAGGCTGCGCTGGTGGTCCCGCTCTGCCGGGGCCCCGCACCTCAGCTTGGCCAACACTGGGGCAGCTTCCCCTTCAGGCGGCTGATATCGATTAGACATGGCGGGACACCCGACCAGAGGTGCCAGTCTTGGACGCATGCGCAACCTTTGGCATACCCCCCTTGGCTGCGTAGACATGCAGAGAGCCCCTTTCGGACACGTGTGCCAAGCGATTGCAAGTAGAACATCTTCATTCCCCCAGCCCGGCATTAGGCATGGATATTGCCGTCTGCGCCTGAGCTACTGTAACGCCGCACTGAGCCAAGGGTATACTGTCAAGAACGCCGGAAGAACTAATGACGGCGTTATGATGAAACGCTCCACTGTGTGCGCAAAATAGAAGTGTCGAGAATCCCATCACGCGGAAAGCTATGCGCTACAAACAGGTTGTGGATGCCCATACCCACTCCAGCTTCCGAGCGTACCGTGGGGCGACGTGGTGCGCATATTGCCGGGCATTGCCTCCACAGCCCCGATATGCCCTCTTGGAACAAGGTATCCTGGGATGAAGGAGGCACATGCCATCCCGAATGCTGCAACAGCGCAATCGCGCATCCGGCTACCTTGGATACAACCGCATCCGCGACGAATGAGAGTTGTCATCCAAATCCCCATCGTCCATGTACTCGTCCTCGATTTCAAACTTGCGTCCCAGAGCTTCCTGCGCCTCGCGTAGCATATCGTTCATTTGTGAGCTCATCCTGCGCATCCGGGCATCGTCCTCGAACTCTTCACGACGCATTTTGTTAATCAGGCGCTGGCTCTCTGGCGGCAATGGGCTCTTGGGTTTGCTGGTTTTGGTCTCGAACAGGACGGGTGAACCGTAGCTTTGACGGCTGTAACATCGAGGAGTTACATCTGATGGGGCCGATGCCTTCAATGCTCCATGGAGAGACTTCCTATCCATCGTGGACCGCCGAGAAATAGGTATGAGAGACGGACGCTTGAGACCAGGTGTGGATGAGCCCGCCCTAGGCACAGGACGTGGGATCTGGGAGGGAGATCTTGTATGGCTGGGCACTCGTCGTTCCGCGAGCCGTGGAGTAGACGGTCTTGACTCCATTTCGCCATCCTGGCCGACCACCACCCAACTATCTCCTGTCCGTTGGCGTTTCGACATTCTGGGCCGCTCATTGTCGATCGACTCTATTGACAGTACGCCATAGTCATCCTCCGGGAAGTTTCCAGGTAAAGGCCGCTGTATCGGACCAGTCGGGCGATCGAAGGACGGGTCGTCTTGTAACCCAAGTTTCGCAGCTATTGCTCCGTTGGCTTCAAACGTGTAAGCTTTCCCGCCTCCAGCCTGAAACCCACGAAAAGGCACCGCACAAAACTGAAAGAGCTTTCCTGCCACTCCGCCCATGATGTTCATGATTGAATTCACCACCCAAGGCTTTGCGCCATTGGGTGTCGCTGTCATCCCATCTGCAAGGAGCTGTGGCGGCAGGCCCGTGGGAGGACTCGTAGGCGCCGACCACATTCCGCGCTGCTTTTCAAGGGCAAAGTAATCGTCGTAGTCGTCGTTGTGCCTCACAAACTTGTCCATCCCTTCCGTGCCCCCAGCCAGCTCGTATCGATCGTTGGCCAGCGGCGGAGGGCTTCTGACATGCGAAGAGCGAGAGTAGCTTAGCGAGTGTGTCCACGAATCTGCGCCGGGTGTGTGTGGTGTTGAGAACGGTGGGTCGGAAGGCCCATCGAAACAGGAGCGCCTGCGGGTCTCGTGCACATCCGAATCAGTCACCTGGCGGCCGGTGGTTTCACTCATGGTCGCGTACCGGGGCGCCGGCCTGAATAAACGTGGTCGGGAATCGGAACGCCCGTTGGAATGCGATGGGGTGAAGAGAGGCATGGCGGGCTGGTGTCGAGTTGTGGTTGCCATGCGGAGCGGTTGCGGTTACGAAGAAGCGTGCACACAGGTCGCGGTGGGAACGTGAGAAGTTTCTTGCGAAGATGCGGGGCGCTCGGCGCATTCCCAGGGGATGATTGATTATTAGAGACGCATGGTGATATGGGTAGTGGGCGTCTTGGTTGGTTGGTGGGTGGTGTTGGGATGAACGCCGTTTGTTTGGGTTCAAACCTGGGGAGCGTCGCTCGGGAAGCCGACGCGGGTCACGTGCAAGCTCACCTAACTTCGTCAACTACAGCCTTCATTACAAGCATCCTGCTTTCATTCTCTGAACCGCACAAGGACTAAGTTCACGAATAAACACTTTTGTAGACCATATAGAAGTCTGTTGCAATAATACAACAAACTATTGTATTCTTACAACTTGATGATAACTCATCTGCTTGCCAAAATACACTTCTACTCCATCATATACCTCTTGAAATTCGTGGGTATAAATCCGCACTCGAGAGAACTGCGAATCTGTTTTGCTACTGCGAGCAGCAGTACCTCAAGCCGGCTTGCACTCCATCTGGGTTTCTTCGAGGCGGGGCCTCAGTTTCACGAGACGCAAGTTCGCCTTGGCTTCTGGTCTCCTAGACTAGTCTACCACTCTGTCTTGGGGCTCTCATCTTGATAGGAGACTCAGTGATGTAAGAGTGATATTGTGGCCAGAGAAGGATATGGCGGGGGTGTTTGCACACTCATGCCATGACAGTGACCCTGGTTCATGCCCGCGCAATCCACCCGCTCTGTACGAAGAAGTCAAAGATTTGGTTAGTCTTGCGTTCATCAATCTTTGCCGATTCTCTTGCAGCCTTCTTCTTAAGTGCGCCACCTTGCTTCATGGCCTCCCGTATTAGGTTCTCCTTGATGGCTAGATAAGGCTTCGGCATGATACGGAGGACACGACACAGCTCGACTTCTTCCTGAGTAAGCAATTGCAAGTCCGCCGCCGATTCTCTACCGAACTTGAGCGGCACTGTGTTTGGTAGAGCCTTGAAAATGAATTTGGTCTTTTGCTGCGGGGTCAATACGCCGTTGGTACCGTTGATGCCATTTGGTTGATCTGGAGGCGGCGTGGACAAACCACTCTTTTGCCGTATGGACAAAGGCAACTCAGGCGCAATCAACGCTGACGTGGCAGAGGGAGTTTCGAACGGAGGCGTTGGTTTGCCCATCCTGTTCGAAGCCAAGCGATCAAATTGGCCGAGCGGTGGACCTCTCGTTTGCCGCTGCTGCTTCTCTTGCTCGTACTTCTCCCCGAGCTTAAGGTCGGTGATTCGCATGTTCCTCCACTCTTGCAGTTGAGAAATGGCCTGTCTAAGACTATGTTCATAAATCAGACCGTCACAAAACTTCTCGAAGTCGTCGTGCTTCATCATCCGGGCAAAAGGTTTCGCCTTGTTCATGAGATCCCGTTCCTCCTTCGTCCGCTTCTTATCAGCCGCGGCGTTCTTCCTGTACTCTAGCAGCTTGTGCTCGAATATGATCTTTTTACGTTCTACTCGAGCATCCAATCGGGAGTTGTAGATATCCATGACGGTCATCTTCAGCTCCATCTCAGGCTCCGTCTCACCCGTCCGCGGATTGATTCCATCTCCAGGTTCAAACTGCATGTGCTGGACGGCTTCTTCGGCCTCGTTGAAGTACTCAGTCTCGAACTCCAGACGGCCCGGCATATATCCTTGCACCTCATGACAGGCCGGGACACTCGCCGTCGGCTTCTGCTTAGGTGTTGCTGGGGGTGCGTTATCGGCCTCCTCTTTCTTCTTCTCAATTCTTCTCTTTTTATTAGCCTGGAACACGGCGCGGGGTATCCTTTCGCTCAGCTCTTTATCGTCCGGACTGCAGTGTTCGGGGAGAGGGAATTTGGAACTGTTCAAGTAGGTGTTGATGTAGTGATCCCGGACCTCGTCTCTCGACCTGTAGCCGCCAATGTGGTCCGCTATGTCGGCCCATGACCCTAACCCATATGTTTCGGCTCCTTCCAGTAGAGCTAGCTCTTCATCGGCGCCCCAGTCCTCTGTAAATATCGGTATTGAGTGCTGCTCTATCACTTGGTAGGGGTGGGTCTTAGGGTCGTGTTCGCGGGTGGACTTGGCGTCCGAGAAGCAGGGCACGCAGAGATCGTACTCGTGGCAGACATTGCTGGCGCAGCGTATTCGCACCTGGGAGAGTTAGCACCATGTCCGGCCGGCGGGAGGGGGGGGGGGGGGGGGGGCGGGGGTGGGGGGGGGGGGGTGGGGTGGGGGGGTTAAGGTTGGTGGAGTTCCGGTGCGGGAGTGACCCCGCGCCAACAGTGGGC
>JASJFT010000170.1:0-100234 GCA_030770425.1 Darksidea phi | reverse complement strand
ACGTGGCTTTTTGTACGCGAAAAGTTGATGAGGTTGGCCGCTCGCTTATATTGGCCGCTCGCTTATAAAACATGTTATACAATATTTAGCGGGGGTTTGCCGATATGCTTGATTAATCTCGAGATGAACAAGCTCCTCATGCAAGGGGTGGGAGGTGTTTAATCAGAGGAAGCTTCATGTTTGGATGAAGGCAGGCGGGGAAATGTGGGGAACACCACGAAAGGTATATTTCCGTGAGCAACGTCCAGTGAGCGGCAACTTGGTGGAACAAGTTGCCACTATACGTGCTAGTACTTTGCAACGTGCTTCGAATTTCCATTTGAATCAGCACAAGCCATAAGACAAACCATCATACTTACACACGTTCGTACCCCGTCACAACACTCACTGCGCACCAACAGCAGCCCAAAAACCCCTCCCCTCATTCCCCTGCGAGACCTTTGCGACTGACAGCCCGGCCGCATCCTCCTGCTGCGCAATGTATCGTTGCATAACCTTGAGCCACATCGCCTTCTCCCCTCGACTTGCGCCTTTGCCTTCCCATACCCATATGCTCTTCCCAGCATCTAGTAAGAATACGTCATTTCCATCGAGATCTCCCTTTCCGATTCCATTCCCTTCTTTGACGAGGTCGAAGGAGAGCTGGCCCTCCGCATCGCTGAGTCGGAACAGTTTCTTCACCTTGCGTTCTGTAGCCATAGATACAGGCCGCTTTGCTTTAAATGTTGTTTCGCGAAGGTTGACGTCTGCCCCACCGAGGTAGTCGAGGAAGATCTTAGACCGCGATTCAGATTGCGAAAGTACTTCAACGTCGACATGTTTGGCGATAGTCATGTCGTTAACCACCTGCGCGGCCTTCAACTTTTCCATCGGCGCGCACTTATTCCCCTGCCACACAAATATCTTATCCCCTCTATCCAGCACGAAGACGTCGTCTTCGTCCAAACTCTGCCATGTAGGTTCGACTTCATGTACAAGTATCCCGTCGCGACCCGCGGAAGCACTTGGGTGTTTGAAAATGCGAAGGAGAGTATCGGTATGCTGCGGTTCTTCGTCCGTTTCGACGTGCTTGAAGCCCGATCTTACGCCACCGCGTAGAATCTTCAGTCGTGGGAAGAACGCGGAGAAAGCGTCGGAGGGCGAGGCTTGCAATTCGCGATGTTGCGTCGCTGCGCCGTGTAAAAACTCGTCTAGCTCCACTGTTTTATACGCCGCGGTTCCTGCTTCATCTTGGCTTGTATGCGTACCTAGCCAGAAGAAGATATCGTGTATCAGTTTCTCTTTTTCCTCTTCCGCTGAACCTTCTGTCCTGCTCCTTACCTTCTCACTGAACAGCAAGATATACGAATCGCCTTCATGAAAGCTACCGTATTGCTCTCTCGGCCATGGAACGACTTCAAAGTCTTCAATGCGCCAGATGTATAGTCCAGGTTCGGTGCCGATGATGCCGTTATTCCAGGCGGGTTCGGTGGCAGCAGATTGGTACTTGACTTTGTGGTCTAGTTCGGAATTTACAAGCTCGACGTTGGAATCGCGCCAGTCGTATTCCGTGGGGTGAACGAGGCCTTCATGGGGCGGCATGCTTAATTGCGCTTCGAAGGCTGCAAGAGGGCGACTAGGCTACTTCCGGCAAGATTGTCGCTAAAGGAAATGAAAAAACACAATAAAATAAACAAAGTAAAATAAAAGGTTTCGTCGAGGAGAACACGGAAAGGAGGCCCAAGAGTTGAGGAGCATCGAAACTTGAGAGCTGAGCTGAGCTGAGCGGGGCCTGCATCAGGGTCCAGTGCGATCGGCAGCCATGAAACAGGGGGTGTTTGAGCAACGTCATCTCTCACGTTTTCGCTAAGAGTGGCTCAGTGCCGCTTGCATCGAAAAACTTATCGTTCGTGACAAGATTTGATCTCAATATTGTTGGATGACGACGTCTTATGTTCGTTTCGCTCTACCATGCGATATTTGCTATTCATCACCCTCGCTCCGCTTGGCACCACTCTTGAGGGCCTTGTCATAAACAGTCGTTACATGAAATGTAGAGCGCCCGGCACTTAATACACGTAGAAGTTGGACGTCTCATCATCCGATTCGCGAAGCGCCTTATTTCTCCGGAGCATGATGAACTTCGCAAGCCACGCCAGCGCCGCCGTCGCCATCGAGAAACCTGCCGATGCACCCAGAGCAATGGCGTAGCGTGGTCCATCAGACTTGGGCCAGAGGTACGGGGTCCTGAAGTACTGTATCAATAACTGCTTCTGGCAATATTGAGGAAGGGAAAACTTACCAGATGAACGACGCATTCATGATAGTGGTAACGATGCCGATAGCTACAGCCTTCTTCTCCTTCGTCTGACCGCAAGTGCTGCCGCACCAACCCAAGATGAGCGAGTTCACACCGTACGTGCCGATAGTGAAGATCACCATCGCCGCATAGCGACCGCCCATATCCATAGTCCCGCAAGCGGCACCGAACCCAACAGTCGCTACGATTTTCGAAATAGTGATATGCCACGTCCGCTCGTTGAATTTTCCGCTAGACCACGATACTGCAATCGTAACAGCACCGGCGATGAGATAAGGCGGGCATGTCAAGACCAAAGTGATCGTCTCGTTGAAGCCGAGTGTCTCGACGACAGTGGGGAAGAAGTTCTTGAAGCCGTTGGCGGCAAGATGCATATGTGCCATGAGTGCAAAGATCCAGACCATGGGATCCTTGGCGGCCTGTTTGAAACCCCTCCATGTCGAAGTCTCACCCTGGTTGCCGACAGTATCGAGTTCCATGCGGTTGGTTGCGAGAAGGCGCTCGTCGGGTGTGAGCCACTTGGTATCATGCGGAAAGTCGGGAAGGACAAAGTATCCCACAATCGCGATCACGAACGTTACAGCACCCTGTAAGATAAAGAGCCAGCGCCATCCGCTTATGCCGCCAACGTCGTCCAAGCCGTGGAAGATACCGGCTGCGATGAGGCCGGCGAAGGCGGTCGCGAGGATGTTACCTGTGTACAGGATGGCGATGCGGGTCGCGACTTCTTTGCGAGTGTAAAAGATGGAGAGGAGGTAGACGGCGCCGGGGTAGTATGGAGCTTCTGTAAGACCAAGGAAGAAGCGGGTAAGCAGGAGGCCGGTGAAGTCCTTGGAGACAGCAGTTAAGGCGCTGACGACGGCCCAGAGCATCATTGCACAACCCATGTATCGGCCTATTGAGTCTGTTAGTCATGATAATGAGGAAAAAGGTGGGGTTCGGATGAACATACTAGGTCGTGTGCGCGTTAAGAACATGTTGGAGGGAATTTGACCGAGGAGGTAACCGACGAAGAGAATGGACACGCAAGTCTGGTATTGCGTGCTGTCCAAACCGAGATCCTCTTCGAGATCATTGAGGCGGGCGAGTGCGATGGCGTTGCGATCCAAGTAGTTGAGCCAGTACATGCTCCAGAGCATGGGCTACCAATGTCAGTCCCACCACCTTCAACGGTAGCGGCAGCAAACTTACCATAATCCATCGATCAAGCTTCTTCACCAAAGCGATTTCGCGGGGATCCGTCTTTTCATGAGCACCAGAGTAATCTTGCTTCTCGACAACAGGAACAGGCTTCTCAAAGTCATTCGTCTTCTGCTGCTCCAGCATGTGGACTTCGGGCTTCGAATCAATCGTAGCCATTTTAAAAATAGGCCGAAATATATCTCAAACGCACAGAAGGAGGATGGAACAATATCCCAATCAGACAACTTGAGATGCTGCCCTGGAGACCTCAAACCGGGCTCCAGGCATCTTCTCTTATATACCCCATTCTGTACTCTGGATCGCCTCCACCGCTCGCCTACCCTGGGGGTGGGTAACGGTGCACCGCGTCGGAGACGTCGAACTCCAAGACTCGCTTCCATGTCTGAAATTGGAAGGTATCAACAAGAATACGGTGGATAGACGAAGCGCTAGTCGATGCTAGTATACCAAGAAGAGCTTCCAAGAATACCTAAGAGCACTCAAGGCCGCAGGTTCAGAATGCTCCCGGCCGGCGAAGACGGTTGAGGCATGTTCCGGTGTCTTGGGATCGGAAGGAGACGGGCTAGTGTGCGGCGTGGTGAGGTAATTGTCTGCTATGGAGAGTTTTGGAGGACAGAGCTTGGAAGATAAGGTGGGGTATGGGGTATGTCTGAGCTTAGTGTGGAGCAGCTGGGAATTGTCAGTTTTGTGTTTTGATACATGATGGGGTTGGCAAAGCATGCTGTACCTTCTGGTGGTGCTCCTCTGCCACGTGCGGTTTGTTTTCTGACGATGCGAAAACCCGATTGTGCATCTCAAATTGCGCCATGCACTTTGTAACAGCTTTCGAGTGCATCGGACGAGGCTGACAATAGCTTCGATTCTGTGGAGGAAGGCCAAGCATTATCGCCACCTCAGTACCTCGACGCGAGACTTCCTCTTCGCCGCCCAACTGCCGGTGTGACCCATCTCAGAACTTCTTGCGCTCAAGATTTCGTCAAAGAAATGGTTGGCAAGCCACGTCGGCGCGGCGCCAATGTCTTATGTACCATTCAGCAATTAGTGGCATTGATGAGTAGGAGCACCTGTGACGAAAGTGGAGACGCGGGGTCGGTTAGCCTTCCTTACCATACGTTGGTGCAGCGGGTCGGGGACCCCGATCGACGTGTAATGTGTCGTTCGTGTTGCTACAAGGGTAGCATGAACGGCTTGTCAGTGGGTTTGCTGCAGCAATTTTTCATACAAAACACCTCTCCGCGATCTGTGCAAGCGTGACATCTTGAATCCATTTCCTAGTCTCATGCCAATGTTCTAGACAGGACATCCCTAGAGTCCATCGGATAACGCACGCGCTCGCCTCCAGGTTTATTCCGTGCTTATCCACCCGGCGCATCTTCGGTCCTCCGAACCTGCGTCTCCATCCAATCAATACCATCGCGTAATCGGACCGTTGGGCTCCACGCACATAAGTCCTCTTGGCATGAAAATATGCAAATCCTTTTACGAACAGCGCTCCGAAACTTGTTCGTCAGTCCGTGAGATCGGACCACACACGCTGCGTCCACCCAATCACGGCGGATACCAAGACGAAGCGTTCACGGAACGGCGAGATTGAGAGCGCACGTGTGGGCCGTGGAGCTGGGAAGATTACAGGTCTCATTACTCTTGCGGCGGGTTAAGGCGGGGGACTGGAGTGGATATCCTAGTTAGCGGAAGGGCACTCACAACCCAATGGCCAAGAAGCAGTGGAGGATGTGCCCAGATTCCACAATCCTCTTTTCTGCTAACGAAACCCCAACCTGCTGTTTCAACTGCGTCGCTTCCAGAGCGAAGCGTCCCACGATGGTTGAGCCTAGGTCTAGACCACATGCATCCAGTACCGCGCAGTTGGTAAGTTTAGAAGCCCACAATTCACTCCACTCCAACCGAATACCGAGATCACAAGCACCCAAGAAACGAAATGGCGGTGTCGTGAAACAGAAACCCTGAATTGCGACACTGTGGATCTCAGACGTGTGACAGCAAAACATTTGGATCATATTTATAGATCCTGGATTGTGCAGCGGCATAGGTCACAATCTGATCACATCTGCATTTGTTGGATGGATTAGATAGTGGAATGGAGATGTGGCGGCACCCGTGCTACTCATTCCCGACCAGATTCCACGTTGTTCTGCGGCGAGACATTCGAAAACCATATTTTCAGGTCGACTGTAAAGCTAGAAAAAGGTCCTGACGGAGACCGATACATGAAGGCAGTATTTTCATACTTCAAAAAATCTTGTCTTGTAAAATCCTTTCGTGTAACAATAATCTTCTATATCTAGATTGAGTAATACAAACTCTATCGAAATCGCGAGCCAGCCGACATCTACCTTTAAGCAACTCAAAAGAATTACGCAACCTGTTCCCGTGCTGCGGCTCTTTAAGTTCCTCGTCCTACGCTCGACAAATAGATGAATTAAGCGTTTCCGCACTCGCTTTCAGTTCGAGCGGAGTGCCTCGACGCTCGCCCAAGCCTGGATGATGCTAGCGGCGAGTGAAAGACTAGCCTTTATGATGACAGCCCAGAATGTGTAGTAGTTAGGGAGTTCTGCTATCTCGCCACAGCTGACGCAAGCCCCTAGGCTGCCCGTTATTCATGTAAACTCTTACACGCGCTTTTCGTGCTCCGTAACGCTTGAAGCCGGTAGCTGTAGTGACCGCGTTTCGTGACATTGTACTTTTGTAGATTGGGGTTCATATGCTGCTGCATGTCATGGATGTGTCTGTCGAGTTTCGCGTTGGAAAGGTTGCCGAGGGTCTCTAGGTTGTCGCGCTTGGAGCGTTCGCTTTTGTGAGGGGCGTGAACTGGTTCTCCTTACACATTGACCAAAACTTCCTTAACGGCAATCGCAGAGGTCCGCTGGGTTGAGTTCGTATTAAAAGACGATTCCGCAACGGCCTCAACTGGGGCAGGAGAGAAGGCAGATCATGAATAAGCTCGTGCCGCTCATAACTTATGAGGTAGACAAGAACACACTCTAGGAATTGCTTGGACGCTTCGGTTCCCAGTACGTTCTCTTTTGTCAAACACACGAAGTCTTATCCACATGAGACGCCATAAGTTCAGCCTCGGTGGTAAGATCAAAACTTTTGGGTTGAACCCCTATGGAAGCTGTTGTCTTCTTCTTTCTCGATGTCTCCCGTGGGCTTGCGCGCGGGTTGTCGGAAGAGATCCATCAGTCACCGAAAAACACCATAGTGCACTTGACCTTCAAGGACTGGGGGCGCAAGTGAGACGGCTAAGTGCTCTACCGCTTGCCTATCCTCTCCTCTAGCAAGAGTCAGATCAGTTGCGCTCCGAGCCAAGGTCTTAGGTAGTTGTGTAGATATCGGAGGAAGAGGCGTAGTCGGCGGCCTGGTGCACGGTGGTGGCAAAGCTCTTCTGCCGCTTCCACTCGAACTTCTATTCCCCTAGAGGACGATCTTATCGCAGGGATGTGACTTTTTTACCTTATGTCGGTCCATGCGCTTTGTCGTCGTGTCCGTCCGTGTTCGGTAGCGTTATTTCTTTTAACCGACACCTAGTGCATATCCAATGTATATTGATTCGGGACTATTTTCTGTCCCAAGCTCGTTATGGTGTCGCTTTGTTCACTTATTTCAATACCCTTTTCGCACCTCTTCTGGTTTCTGGGGTTCGAGAACATCCGCGCTTATTCCAGCCTGGCTCATTGTGCATTTTGAACGGTCAGTGATCTGTGTCTCAAGCGATACTCACTTCCCTCTATTTTACCAGCGTTCGAAAAATAGGTAACGGCTTGGTGAAGGTGTTCTCGAGCGCGGCTGAGACACTCCTTACCCATCTCGTATCTGCCGAGCATATTTCATATTGCATTTCATTACAGCTTTTGCGAACGGACGCGATAGAATTTTTATATGGAGTGTTTTTTTTAGAATGTATCTCATAATTAGGAAATAGTTTGGCGCATATGTATTTCGTAAGTGGGCAAAATATTAATGGTAATGATATCGATCCATAATCCGGAGTCTGCTGCGATATTGTGACAAAATTCGTATATGATTGTGCCAATCCTACTAGGTGGAACTTGTTCAAAGTCACAATTGCAAATGATCTCTATACTATGTGGGGGCTGTCGCTGTGAGATTGTAATGCAGCTCAACTAGCCACGCCTTCTCCAGGCCCGTTATTTTCCACAACACTCCAGGAAATCATCGAGGTACTGGTTTAGCTCTCACATGGCAGTGTTCACAAGTCACTTCCTAATGCTTCATTCAACCGTGTATGAGTGGCCGATACTCCTTTCATTCGAAGATGTACAGACAGTGGCTTTCCTGCAGCGATTCTTTCCATGCCACAAATCCTTGTATCCTTATTAATAGTGAGGCAAAGCAGGAATAAGGTGCATCATGTCTTACAAACCATTCTATCTTTAAAGAATTTGGTTATTCCGGCGTTGTGACGAATCACCCTCTCATTTTGTGGCAAACCCCTGTAGTAACTGCGACTGTACACGATAGATTCAGAGTTGAATTTCCTGGAATGGGTGGAAAAACTCTACCATAGCCCTGGCTTCGTCCATAAATGCTCTCAATATACATCTTGAACAATACTCGATAGATTGATAGTAACGAAGATCTGCAGAATCCAGCGCGTCCCGCACAGCGCTAAAACATATGTCACCTGGTACGTTTCAACGTTCTCCCCCTCTCCATACTCTCACTCGTCACTGGCTTCACCGAGTAAGAAACCTCCACATCCGTCGTCCTATTGATCTGCCCTTGCCCCAACCCCATCATCTCATAACTCCCCACCATCAACTGCTGCACACTATCATCATCCGCATCCTTCGCCGACGTACTCGCAGCTCCTCTCTCCAAATCGCCATTCCTCTCCTCTACTACTTCAGAAAGCTGAATCTGTCCGTTCCGACCCCTCAGTGTCGCTCGAGCCACCCCAGACGCATAAGACGAGTCTTCGCCAGGCGTGCGGAAAAGGAATCGCACGGCGCGGATGGCGGGCATGCTAGAAACGAGGATGCCGACGGCTGGCTCAGCGACCGACCAGTTCATCGGAATAGCCATGGCCATCGAAATATCCGGGTCTTTGAGCAGTGCGGGAATGAAGCCAAGACGCACTGCCGACGTTATGACTGCGAAGCCGCCCACAAGCATAGTCGCGAGGAGCTGCAGTTTTGTCTTCGTGTCCATCTGTAGAGGCTGGATAATGGGGACGGAGAGGAGGTAAACGATTGCATCCGTGATGACGCCTGTGATCGCGTTACCGAGATAAAAGGCATTGATGTCGACGCACCTATAGCAGTCAGCATTACCATTCGTAGCGTCGATAACTGGCTTTCCTTACTGCTTCTCTCCCACTGGCATGAGTACGTTCCATGCAGCTTCTATCGGCCAGCACTGGAAAATCGCCACTAGGACATTCGCGGTGGTGTTGGCAGCCACAAGAACAAAGAAGCCCCATACGAGGGTCCGCAGTGATCGTGATTGTACGCCTCGTAGAATTCGGTGGTATAGTGACAAAACACTGAGTTTTATGAAGCCGAGGGTAGTGTTGTAGAAGATGGCGCAGACGTATATAGCCTTGGACTTTATCAGAACCTGACGATATATGAAACAAAATGCTCTTTATCGACAGGGCAGCGCCTCTAACATATGCCTGGAAAGGATCGACTATGTAGTTGATGACATACCTGATTGTATTTTACGAGGCCCTGTGGCCCGCGCTCGTATAAGATGACCTGTACATGAACGCCCATTCCTCGCTTTGTGGCGATAGAAACGGCCGCCACGAGACCAAAGAAAGCCAACAGAGACAAAATGTTGAATACTGCTAAGCTTAGCTTACAACTCTGCAATAATATCAATAGATCCTCTACATACTATCATCTAGGCCGTATATTCTTCCACCAGTTCTTCCCTTTCCGATAGCTTGACGCTTCTGCAACACCCATCGCCCAAGGTAGCGCAGGAACGCACTAACAATAACGACAATGCAAGCAGATGCGGTTACCGCTATGCAGGAGGCTGTCAAGGTTTCGCCAGCATTTGTAGGTCGTTCTTTTGGAATGTCCATGCTGCGTTGTTCTCCCGCAATGAAAGCGTAAGAAGAGTGGTCGCACTGAGTGCTCAAATGCCCTAACAATAGAAGAAAATGTATAGCTGAAAAATGGCGATTTTGCGAGGAACCAAAGACTGAAAACCATGATATTCCAGTCTATAATGCCAGTGGGAAATATACACGACGTATGTATAACTGTAACACTTACTTCCCTATCAGCACCCGATCCCCGTCCAATGTGACCACCCCTAATAACGCGTCTGTAACGAACGTCTTCCCTCTTGCCCGCCACCCTCTACGATAATTCTTTCTCGATCTTCTAGCTCATATCATCATTCTGGTTCCGCCCTTGTCGCTTGGGAATATTATTCCCATTAAAACGCACTAGTTATTGCCCGCTGTTCACCGAGGAATTGTCAATCATGTGCCACCATCTTCTTTCAGCTGCTCCCGCGGCACCCCAAATGTTTCACTGCATCCTCAGAAGCAGAAATAGACCTTCTCGTTATATTACCGTAGTGTTGTGTAAACTTCGATATCACACGGAGCGCATGCTTTCTGGTACCCGTGGAAGCAAAATTTTTCTGTCCTGCACCAACGCGGAAAGTATTCCTTGATTGCTATTATCGTGCCACAGCGGGATGCGACGTGGAGTTCGGGAAGCCATTCTCGCTTCAGCGCCCGAGAGAACGGGCCTAGCATTTTGATACCAACCAGCGGCTTTTGTGTGCGCTTTTTAAAAAAAAGACTGTAGAGCAAAGGATGGAAGTACCAAATGTACCTAGCGAAGAGGGCGATGGGTCGTCGTATAGACCGTTGTGTCGGGTTCCCGTATATCTGGCACGGCCGACCTCCAGCGGGGAGCGCGGCGAGGCGTACATAATTTTCGTGGTCTGTGCGAGTTCGGGGTCGGCTTGCTGAGGGACGAATGGATAGAGTCATCGTCTTCCGGCTGAATGTGACTAGTGAGAGGCGCATGCGGGCGATATCTTACTCTCTTTTCGAGCCTTTCGAACGGAGGTTTTGACGCTCTCCAAGATTCCGGGCATTGAAACGCTGTAGGGAGACGAGTGTAGCAGAACGGCCACACAACATTGTCCTTTAAGTAACCAGCATATGTAGTCCAAAAGAAGACTTTCCGCAGCTGTGTTCAAACAGGTCCCACGATGTACAAGTTCGTACCAGTCTCGTGCATCTCAGCTTCGGCGGAGTATGCAAACCGACCTTCGGGACCCCACCACCACCGAAAACCTACCGCATTAAACCGTCCAAAATTAAAACTGAGCGCCTAACTGCCACTCCGCTACTAATCAAGTGTGCGAACAAACAATAGAAACATCCACAGTTCCCAATCGGGTGATAATAGCGACGTCAGCACTTATGACAAAACCCCCACACGCTGTCTCAAGCCCGGACAATTCGCACGTTCGTCTATCCACCAATCGCACCGACATCTAGTTCTCACGCACGGGTGTAGGATCTGCACCTAATTCCTATGGCCTTGTTTTTCCCCCGCTCTTGCAAGCGAAAGTGCACATAGCATGGGCAGACCGGGCTCTTTTGCTTGGCAACAAGGCTGACTGGGACTCTTTCTCGCGCGCAGGAATGGTTCTTTCCAACGTCGAACCCAAGCCACGGGCTGCCCCTATTTCGGGACGAGATTGCATTGTAATGTATGTGTGGTGTGTTCCGTGACGTGGCGTTTTGATGGAAGCATTTGAGGCCGAAGTAGCGCCTAGCGGGTCCGTTGTGGCAAATAGGGAAAATGTTCAAGTGGGAAGTGGGGGAGTGGGCTCGGCCTTCGAGATTAGGCTTGTGGAGGAGCAATGAAGGTGTGCGTAGGTTAGAGTGTGATTAGGAGGACGATGTGGGGAAGAAAAGGGTTCCAAGCGCGGATGGGAAAGTATTAGTCGGTCCGCAAATGCGCAACAACGTAGATGGAAGAAGTCCGACAGAAATGATGCTCTAAACAAATCGTCCCTTCAAGCATGTGCTTCTCTCCTAACAAACCTCCCCAAAAACCCTTCATTATATGCTACCCCACCAACAACAACATACCTCCCCCTCTCCAGAACCTCAACATCAAACCTCCTTAGAGTCTACAAAACTCATTAGTAACTCCCTTTTACCAAACACAACACAAACGGCTTACCTCAGGCAATAGCTTGCACAACTCCATCATGGCCACATCCTTACCTAGACAAACCCTACTGCCCATCCCGAACGTAAACTGCGCCGCGTCAAAATTCAAGCTGGTCTTCTCACTCTCCATCCACCTCTCTGGCCGAAAAACCTCCGCATCCTCCCCATATAGCGCACGATCCCTTTGCACTACATACGCATTACTCGTAACTTCGGTTCCGCCCGGTACCGAAACGCCGTCGATGACATAACCCTCCTGCGGCACCACTCTCGCGAACAGATTGGCAGCCGGTGGATTGAGACGCAGACTCTCCTTAAGACACGCCATGAAGAAGGGGAGGTGTTGACGAGTCTCTTCGTACTGGACTGGCGTAGAGAGAAGCCCGGCTTGGGAGGCGGCGTCGATTTCGGCCTTGACGCGGGCGAAGATGGAAGGGTTTGTAGTGATGAAGCGGAGGGTGGAACCGAGGGCAGTGCCGGTAGTGTCGGCGCCGGCTTGAATGAGGAGGGTTACATGTGCGCGTTTTTGGGCCGGTGATAGGGGGGTATTGTTGGAGTAGCGGGCGTCGAGGCAACTGTGTGCGCGTTAGTATTTCATTCCGGTTCTACCTCAGGAAATGGTTGCGTATAAGTTTACTAACTGCTGCATGAAGTCCGGCATGCCCTCAAACGCTTTCTCGGCATTCTGCTCCTCGCGACGCGACAATTGCCGATCAGCCTCGCACATCAACCACCCATTACCAGAGTGGTTGGACATGGACGGTAGAAACCACTGCCCCACAACAGGCAACTTCATAACATAATCGCGGAAGGAGCGGCAACGCCCGACGAAGCCGAAGAAGCCAAGGCCTTTGCGCCAATTGCTCAGGATGGCTTTTTCATCGCGCTGGTTCTTGACGCAGCCGAATGGCTCCGTGAAAGAAATCATACTCATGATATCGGCTGCGAACTCGGCCATTTTGTCGGATAGGCAAACCACACGTCTAGCAGCGGCGTGCTCGCTCATCTTCTCGATGAAGAGGTTGACTTGCGCGTCGAAGCGGGCTTCCCATGTATTCTTCAACTGGCCGATCGTCCATGGCGCATTTGAAAGTGCTTTACGGAGTTGCCTGTGCTCTTCACCATCGAGCGTCGTGAAGAGATGCGGCGGACCTAGACTACCGGTACCATACAACGCACTCTTGGTATTGCACTTCGGATCCCAGTAGATGCCTTTTAGTGCTGATGGTCGGGGAAAGAGAAGCATAGTGGGCGAGATGCGGATAGGTTGGTCCGCTGGATTGCGTTAACCAATCATGTTCCGCACGCGATTGTTACACCGCAGTTAATTACTGCGGTGTGTAACACGGCATTCGTGAACGGTGGGGTTCTTCAAAATGAGGGGTTCTTGGAGAGGAAGAAAAGGAAAGCGGACTTGCCACCATATTTCTTCACCAAGTACATGAAAAACTCGGGCTCCATGCGCTTGACTGATAGGATTGCGCCGACAAGTGACAACGACGTCGCATACCATGGTCCCGGAAACTTGGAAAGCGGATGTAAGAACTGGCAGTAGAAAATGCGAGAAAGAAGTGCCACGGAGAGCGTCGCAAGGATTGCTAGCCCGGCATGGGCAGGCGTGGCCTCGATGTTGGTGGGGCTCAGCAAGCCCATTCTGGCACGCAGAACGAAGATGTTGATGGTAATGGGACAGGGTCTCAGTGTATTCCACAACCTACTCAAGGGCGTTGAACAAATGAAAAGGTAACGAGGATAGAAGAAAGTGGGAGAGAAGACAAAGGTGACGAAAGTCGGTATATTAGTCGACGCCTCTATAGCTGCCGTGCTAACCGCTAGTCCCTGTTACAAGTGTCGCCTATTTCGGCGAGCAGCATGCACTCGTAACATATTCCCCTCCCTTTCATACGTTTATCCATCCTATCGGGTTCAAAATGCGACCTTCGATATGCATAGCGCCCAACAATGAACCTTTCATATACCCATCGTGCAAGCTTTCTTCTTGTTTGCAAAACACACACGCTCAAACGTGTCACTCCAAGAGCGTGCAAGATCGCTGTTACACCAGACACTCATACCACGAAGACATTGATGAGGTAAATGAAAAGTGAGCGTGCCAAGCCTCCAGCTTGTGTGATCCATGGTGGGGACCTCGGGTGAGATTTTACTCCCTGTCGGCACCCTAGCGTCGGGAATGCAAGCGAGACCTGAGCGGATTGCTGCTCTATCAGAACGAAGGCTCTCGTAGTGTAGCTCTCGAACTAAGAGCTTTAAATCGTAAGCTTTTTGGAGTTAGGATATCGGAGCGGAAGAAGGGTAGGGTTGAAGAGATCTGAGAGGTACAAGCAGGCTCTAGGACAAACAAGTGAAAGTAGCATAACGGAAGGGACGCTACATGTAAGCCATATGGGGGACATGGGGCAAGACTATTACAGCTCGTATAGGCATGCGCTCAATAGCGCATAAAGTCCAACTTTCCATGCTTGTCTCTTACCGAAAGCCCCGCTGCAGACCATCCGGTCTCTCGCTCAGATTCGATGCCGATCTCCTCTTCATCTGACCCTCGGACGGCGTCCGACTACTATAAGCAGGCTGAGAGTTCGATCTCTCACGATTATTTCCGCGGGGGACCTGCAACTGATCGTGTAGCGGCGTTGGCCAAGTGCGCGAAGGAGAAAGTGCCGCGCTCGTGATGAACTCGTCCTGGGTCTGTTCACCCGGGTACGTTTGAGGGAAGGCGTTTGCCGATGGTGTCGGGTTCGGAGACCATTGTGTCACTGTACCCATGTATGCGGAGGATAGCGGTTCAGTTCTTCTGGACGTGAGGGTGAGGTCGATCGTAGGTAGATGGCGCTGAGGGTGCGCTTTGTAGTGCGATGGGAGCACTGGAGGTGTTTGGAGGACTTGCTGCTGGTATGAAGGGTGTTGCGAGTAAGCCCTTTGTTCATAAGGCCGAGGTAGAGGGCGCGAAGGAGTACCAGGGACCGAATTTAGTGGCAAAGCACCGGACTAGGGACTAGTTAACTTGGGCGCAGTTCTGCACATGTAGAATTGAATCGAAACTCTGTATGCAAATGATGGCAGACGAAGTTGGAGAGAAGAAAGGCAGGAAACTCCATTGACGCAGATGCAGATGTAAATGGTTTGACTGAAAAGACTAGTGTGCATAACTGTGCGCATGAAAATTTTGAAGTTATTGGATAGTTCGAGTAAGAGTTGAAGAGAAAAGTGAATCGGTAAGGAATCACGCCAAAATAAAGAGCGACACTGGACACAAAGTAAAAGACTTGTCATACCCAATAGTTAGTGTCTGTCACTGGTATCCCACCAGGCCACACGGACTCCTGCATGAGTGCATCCCAGTCTTCGAACAGGTTGCCGGACGGTTGGAAGGAGTTTGTATGCCCGAGACCTGAGTTTGCAGACGAAGTAGCTACAGGGTGTGGGAGCAGTTGTGGTGGGTAGCTACCAGTAGGAGGGTGCATTGCCTGCTCTCGGATATGGTGCGGGATGGGTGTCTGGACTTGTGATCCTCTCTTGGCTCTGGCCTTTGCTAGGACCTTGCCTAGAAGAGTGTCTCGCACACTAGGCTCTATGAAATTCCCGCTGGCGTCTGTAGCAAAGAGCTGGTCCAAAACGGCCCAGGCTGCATTCGTGTCTTCGTGGCCAATAGGATGATTAGAAGCAAGTATCATGGCTAGGAACGAACTTGAGTAGACTTCTCGTATTCGTCTAGTGTACCAGTTGTAGGGAGAGCTGGAGTATTGATGGGATAGCGCGGCGCAACGCGTGGCGAGATGGAGAGCATCATGGAAGATACTATCAAGGTTAGCTACGAAAAGCGGGTAGCTCTAGGTGGCTATACATCGCGAAAGGAAATGTGGGTGAGGTGTAATGGGTTAGAGAGATGGACATACCCTGTAATCTCCGAATGCTCGCCGGGGATAGATTTCGGTACCATCGTTGCTCTTCCTTGCGACGATCTATTGATGAATTTGACTTTCATAAGGTTGATTTGGCACAATTCTGAGACCAGATATTGCATAGGATCCGAGCAATCTAGACGGTCGCAGTTATATCGTATTGAAAAACGGGTTCGAAGTTCGTTTGTAGACTGCGCTCGGTCGGTCGGTCCGCCTGCTTGAGTCGCCCTTTTCGCCATCCGAGGAGAACTGTTTGCCGAAAGCAGGCGGTCTCGAGGCTGATACTGAAAACATAGTAGTTGCTGCTGTTGCCTAGCCATCTCAGCTTCGATCAACATAAATGTGATAGAGGAGAATGGTGAGGTATGCTCTTGAGCCTGCTCTATCTCTTGAAGCATTTGGAGGTGCATCTCTCGTCCCTGGTCTGAAGCTCCTTTATGCTGAAAAATCTCAACAAGATCTTGATCTGATATGCTCAATGGTAGAATAGTGTCGTAAGAGGCCGGAGCGATCGTAGGCTCGCGGCATAGATGCTCAGCCAATTTCACATCAAGTATGCATATTTGTGCCCATAATCGGCGCCTCGTCTCAATTTCGATTGCGTCAAAGCCAAAATCGACGGGATCGCGATGTATACCCAATGACTGAGCCATGCGGATTGCTGTGCCTAGTTGCTGCCATTGTAGTTGGGGGTCGGACGTGCCAATCTCTACAGACTTGCTAGCATGTTAGCACACGACTGGCGTGCGTCAACAGAGGGCCATACCATATATAAAACCATTGCTTGGAGCATCTCTACGGACTCCGTTCGTATGTACTTCCCATCTGCCAGACCAATCCTCATGGAGACCTCCTTCTGGAAAGTAGACCACAAGGTGATACTATTGACGTTCTGACCCAGGTCTGGTGGATTTGCAGAGTGACAGATCGAGGTCATCGCAGCAAAGTACACCGAGTATAAGACCGCCACGAATGCCGACCCAATCGATGCAGATTCGATGGAGCTCTTTGAGTGTGCGCCCCGCTGAGGCAGGAGGCTCGCCGGGTTCGCAAAGGTTGTTGCTGGAGAAGCTTCGGTATAGGCACCTGGATAATTAGACGCAGCTGTCGTTTGCACCTGCGCAAGCGCTCCTTGCCTGAAGATACGGCACTTTTCCAAGAATGTCGGCCAGTGCAAAACTCGCACGATCGGATCGACACGTTGACCATATACTCCGAGCAGAATCTCATGTAACCGGTCGTCGACCATGGGCATCACATCTTCGTGGACAGAGACTCCCGTACTTTGCCCGCCATGCTCGACCATACCCTCTCCAAGGACTGTTTCGAGCTGAATGACCTGAGCCACTGTGAGCAACCAAGGCAAATAGAGAGTCCCAAACGTGCTTTTACTTACTTCTTCTGCTGCTGCTGCCCATGAGTATGGACTGAGATATGTCGAGCCTCGTCCCTTGACGGTCCCTGCATGACGGACGGAGAACTGGCCTTCTGCGGCTTCGATGGGTGATGGGGAATGCGATGGTTCGCGGGATGGTGACTTGCTGTCGACTTCTCTCGAGAGCCGGGCAACTTTCTCCTCCTGTTTGTAAAGTATGTTGTGGTCCACAGGTTCCCGACTTCCCGGGCGAGACGGGAGAGAGGCATGTTGCGGATTTGGTTGCTGAACCGCCTGGCATAGGGCGCCGACCTTAGCACAGTTTGAACATGCCGGTTGGCCTCGATCGCATTTCACTCGTCTGGCTCTGCATCTTGCGCAGGCGAGTACATGTCGTCGTCGAGTAATGGTGGGGGCATCGCTTCGGCCGTCGTATCGTGATGCCATGTTTCGATTGGTGGTTATCTCGAGCTTACCTAGGGGATGGATACAGGGCGGGGTTAAGCTTAATGGCGGCGTATAGTACGAGTGATGACTTGAAGCGTAGCTCGCGCGAGATATCGCCGTCTTTTGTACGTTGATGTACAATGGATCGCATCGCATGGATTACCGGATGCACTTCTCGCGCGAATGGCACTGGCACACAAGCAGAGGCTTCACGTGATATGCTGGAAGCGCCGCCCAGAGGCTAAGTTACGCCCTGACAGCTTTCTAATTTAGGGCAGCATGAGAATTAAGCATACAGCCTTGCGACGAATAGCCGGAAACTGCCATTCTGATCGAAACGACAGTTAGCGAACAGGACGCGCACCTACCCGCCTGTGGTAAGCTGCAGGAAGCCGGACTAGACGGATTGCACCCATAATTCTCCGCCTGTGGGAAAATCAGGGAAAATCAGCCTGGTGCTTGCAGCGACGTTTGATGTGATGGGGTAGTCAGCTGCGTGCCAAACGGTTGTTGAGGCCTGCGCTTGAGCAGTGAGCAGTGAGCAGTCGGACACGGACACGGACACGCACACGACATCAATCCTTTCCCACCGCTAAAGGCGAAGTCGGATGCGCACACTGCGCGATGGAGCAGGCGAGCTGGCTTGATAATACAAGCTGACATGGGCAGTAACGCTGGTCTCAGAAGGTCGCGTCATGGACCCCACGGGCGGTGTGCGTGTCGCTAGGAACGGCCTTAGCGACTAAGCTTAAGCTTCTCGTCACTTTGGTGTGGCGGCTTACTCGCCAGTACCGGCCGGCCACTGGTCGGACCCCATTTGCAAAGCCAGTGAGGTCTGGGGTTGCCACGTCCCACGGGCATGGTCACTCCTGGCGTCCAGGGACGGCGGGCAGACGTGAAGCCTAGGCTGGGTCTCCGCGCGAGAGGGAAGCTCTGCAGATGTTTGTTTCGGATTTTGCGCGATTCTATTTGGCACAGTCGCGGCCGTTGGGTTTGCGCAGGGACCAGATGGATGCACGGGGGTGCTTTCGTCTGAAGCGAGCACTTCCCCCTCAATGAAATTGGCTAGGCTTGCAAGGCAGAAATCGGAGATACCGTAGGCCATGGTTGATGCGAATGTCGCTACTGTCACCGGCGATGCCAGGTGCCTGCTTAGCCACTCGCCGTGACGTTGCCCGCTCAAAATCCAACTCAGTCTTCTCTGCTGCGGGCGTCGGCGACGGCACGGAGCGGAGCGTTTCGTCCGGTCCGGCTCTCAGATGTTCTTGCAGTGCCATCAACTGATGCGCGCCGAATGGTCGGAGAGCGGCGGAGGGAGCCAGACGTGTGAATAAGGTTAAGCTTGTGTAACGGTTTCATGGTCAGCCAGGCTGCATCCGTCCAACTTTTGCTGGATCCGCTTAACTGTTCCGCCCCGCCTTGCCCCCTACCCTTCCTGCCTCCTCTATCAGATGCATGTCGTCGCTGATCCAAGACAATACACAGTAGGTAGGTGCCAATAGCCCTCTCGATGAGCTCTGCCCTTCCCTCCGTCTCACAATGGCAGCCCCCAGGTGCGAAGCCATTTGTACTCCCCTTGCCTTGCCATCTGATATTTGAAACAGCTGGAACAAGGTTCTAATGAGGCCACCTCTCTGCCCCGTTACAAAGCATTGGCTTGCTTATCCTGCCAGTTTTCTGGTGCTTTCCAAAGCACCTCGTCTAGTGTAAACAAGTACTTCCGCAGTCTTTCGTTAGGAATGGTCCGCGAAGCACAAGGCGACGAGATAGTGCCCCGCAAGTAATCTGCTCCCTCCATGCGATATCGCACCAACGGTAAGTCGCCGACGCTGTCCTCTCAGCACGCACCGAGGGCCTCAGTGCGGCTGGACGTCTGCGGCCCAGAATTCTGCCTCGTGGTTAACACTGCCTCCTCTCGCGTGCGACCCACGGAACTGTCACCCCTGGCCGCACGCGAAAGGAACCACAGAACCCAAGCCGAAACCTGAGCCGCAGCTGCCCATGCTCTCTTGTATGTGCGCGAGCCATCCTCTTTAGCCTTAAACAGCATTAAACTACGATGTACGACGATAAACGACGATAAACGACGGCCAAATCGCAGACCTTCAACGGCGCAGCAACCAGTCCTATTCTCGCGCGGGGCGAAATAACCCCTGACGCTTTGTCGCACCGGCGTGTGCTGACTAGCAATGCGGAGCCTCACGAGGACCGACAGAGCCGCCCGCCTGAAAGTGAAGCATTGCGTTGTACCATCTCTCCTGCAGCCCGGCATCAACCTTCTTCCATCGCAGAATCCTCCCAAGGACGTCCGCTCTCATCAATCTGCGATTAGCGAATGCAGGCCACTTTATGGGTGCCAGTCGCGCACCCCGTTGGCCGCATGCTCGGTACTGCCGCAGGATTGCGCTCGGCGACCGCGCAATGTCAATCATGACCCACCACCTTGTCGCCTTCGACCCGCTACGAATATGGCCCGCCTCGGGCGTTGGCATGTGCCACAACGTGTTCCTACCGCCACACCCTCGTTGCGCTAGATCTCGTTGGATCCCTTGAGGCTGGTGTGGCGGTGCTTGCCGGGCGAACCACGGGAGCATCCTTCTCATGGCCTAAAAGCTTAATCGTCGATCTTCAAACGATCTAAATTTGGACGACGATTTGTACCGAGTAGATGCATTTGCAATGGATAAAAAATGGATTTGAAAACAGCCAACCCCCGGCTTGGATTACTTCGAGCAGACGTCGTCCTCGCCGAGTCTCAGTTACCCGATCTACACATCTTGTTTTGCAGCCTTTTTGGGCCCGGCCCTGAGCGAATGACATCATCTAATAAACCGAACAGCAAGGCACTTTGCATGACTAACCTCCTACAGCGCCCCATCCCTTAATCCCGAAGCTCGTAAGGAAGCGCGCCCGGTCAGGTTAGAAGCGGAGCAAACCAAACATGGCAAGACGGTCAAGCCTTCGGCCCCGAATGGTGTATGGCACTTTTCGTCATCATCCATTCTCTGCTGCTCGAAGCGTGTGAGGGGTGGTTTGGGTCTGATGATCTGCTCCAGCGTTATATGCATTTCGCCGGTTGTTCCCGTATACATATCAGAAGAGAAGGGGGGCTAGCGTCTATTCGCCGGGATCAGTTCCCATCGTGTAAAGATTTAGTGGAGCTTCTGAACACGTAGACGGCCATGACTGGCTTCGCCCAATAGACCGCCCATTCACACAACCCAACGACGATCGAATGCGAGCTTCCGGTCTAGCGCTGCAGTATTAGGCCCAATAGTTCGTTCGACATGGCTAGTGACTCAGTTCTGCTTCGAGATGTACATGGCGAGCAGATAAGTGGCCGTATCGAGCCAACACTACCCGCGGACTCGGCGAGCTGAGATGTCGAGACGTGAAGTTTATCATTCATGATCTACTCTCATTATCGCGATGCCATAGTGCGGATCCAGCAAAAGCCATTCAGCAGGACCTCAGTCTCTGAAGAGCGGGCGCAAAAGAAGTACGTTGCTGGTCCACATTGTGCGGGGCGACTGATTTGTCCCTCACCACCGTACTCCAATGCGTTGTTTATTCCCGATTGGTTTGGATTTTCATAGTGGGAGTCTCTTGTGTAAGGTCCGCACGAAAGACAGTATGAATTTGTTGCGATAACATCAGAAGATATTTTGAGAAAGGTCCTCCGTTGAGCCGTATGACTTACATGTGCGACGCGCGCTTATTGGCGGTTCAACAAGGCGCTCTCATAACGATCTTCGCGCTCCTGTTCAGTCGCGACAAATACAGCACTAACAATAGGCCCCATGAACTCTCCAGAAACATCCGCAACGTGTTTGGTCCACCTCATCCGCCACGGCGAAGCCCTCCACAACGTCGACCGCACATACGCACATCGAGATCCGCCACTCACGCAAAGCGGCGAAAATGCCACAAAGAACCTTCAGCTCCCCGTTAGCCCAGACCTTATCCTCGTTTCGCCCATGACGCGCACCATACAAACCGCTATGAACATCTTTCCCTTCCTCCGCGCGCACGCACCTTTTCCCATACCAGTACAGATATGGCCAGAGCTTCGCGAGGCACACGATGCGATTTGCAATAAAGGCCGTTCACGCGCGGAGATGCAAAGGAGATTTCCCCAATTCGACTTCTCTGAGTATAATGAGGAGTGGGATTATGCGCCGCATACGATCGAGGGTGCTACAGAGAGAGCAGAGAGGGTGAGAGCACGACTGAAAGGGCTTTCAGGTAGGTATGAGAATATCGCTGTCGTCACGCATCGCGGGTTGATTGCTTTTCTGGTAAAAGGGCGTAGGTTCAACGTTTGCGAGGCACGAGCGTATCGGTTTGGTACAGATGATGAAGTGGAGGATGAGAAGGTGCGGAAGGGTCTGAATTGCGATACGCTGCAGGAGCAAGACTTTGGGCCTACATTGTTGGTCTTTGTCGAAAATCATACTGCGCAGAAGGAAGTAGACGCACAAGGACTTGCAGTGGGAAAATAACGTCTTATTAATGTTGATTATCCTGCATGTCTATCTCATCACTCGCTCACTACCCTAACCCCCTCCAACCACCACATCCCGCAGCAGCGCCCAGAGATCCGAGATACATGGGACAAAATAGTCTCTCCGAGTGACTTGCACATGGCTCCGCAAACACGCACCACAGAACACATGTCCCCCCGTCCTCCTCTCGCCCTACATCTCGAAAACCAATCTTGCGCTCGCTACTCTTTGACCGTCGCACCGTGCAACGGGTGTTTATATATATCCGAGCAAAGTCGAGCGTCTACGTGGTAAATCAGTGATCAAAATCTTCAAGCGGAATGCGCGACGCTCTTAGAGTAGAGACATACCAACAAGTATCCGTATTAGCCGTGCGCCACTACACTTCACCGTACTAATCATATCTACGATAACCTAGATCTACAGAAGGCGGGCGACGACGCTCTCCCAACCCATTCCCTCGATATCCATCACCTACAGGACTCCGGCTTCGGCGCTGCGCATAGGCGTCTCTCGCTGAACCTAACCGGTACCTACTACCGCCGTTACCGGTCGGACCACGGCGGCGTGGGTACGGGTAGGGGTAGAAGGGGTAGTGGGCTGGATAGTTTTCATTGTCGAAGGGGGTGGCGGGTGACGGTGTGTCGTCGTCGCTGTACTCAGAATCGTAGTCTGGGGTATCGTCGTGGGCGGGGTTGTTATCGGGATGTCTGCCATGGGGCTGTCGTGGATGACGGCTGCGATGCGAGTCTGAGCCGCTGGACGAGGAAGATCCGAAGGAGTCTCCAGAGGAAGACGAGTCGAAGCTCTCTACAGACGAGGAGTCAAAACTTGCCGAAGAGGCTGAGGCGAACGGTTCCCTATCTCGCCCGTTTTCTTCATTTCGGCCATTGTACCGATCGCCGTATGCTAGATTTCGTCGATATCCTCGCCGGACAGGTGGATACCTAGGTAGAGCATGTCCATCAGACATCCGCGAGTCGTTGCCACCATCTCTGCCGCCCCGGTGTCTACGCCCAGAACCCGCAGAACCACCCCAGTCCGACTCGCGATCCTCGTACGCATACCGCCTAGGCATAGCATAGGGATCGTCATAGTCGTGATCGAACCCCTCACGGATGCAGCCCGGGTCATCGCAATCGGGATCATCGCAATGCCCTAAGTGGTCGGCATATCCCTCTTCCATAGACAGCTCATCAGCGTCACGACCCTCGTTCAATGTATACCCATCTTGCCTCATCTCGTCACCGAATTCGATCTGCTTAATAAAACTTCCATCTTCAGATACCATGAGTGTTAGAATTGGCGTAGTGTCAAGGATCTCATTCAGCACGTATTGGCGCACCAATGCGACGTGGCGGCTGCAGAACTGGTAGGTGGGGGGTGCGGCGCGTTGGCGGCATTGGTGCGTGGGGTCGTTGGCGGTGGTGTAGACGGCGAGGCATTGGTTGTTGTCCATGGCGGTGGTGTGCGGCCGAAGAGTTGAGGAGAGGAGAGTTTACGAGCGAGGTTGTGTGCAGGGGGAGTGTGGGGTTTGTATGTTTGGACACTGGCGGAGGGGGGTGTTCAATGGTAATCTTTTTTATGGAGTTTGCTTTCGCTGTTCGGAGAGTATAAAACAAATTTGTTGCTTCGGTATTGTGCGGGTTTGTTGTCACTGGAGGTTGGTTGGGGTACAAACAATGTAACAGCCAACGCTACACAAAGCAAACTTTTCACCGCCGCTGCGAAGACCTTCAAAGACCGGAGTTATTACACATACTATGCTCACAATACACTTTCTATGGCGCGACCTAAGATAGAATGGCCGTGAATGCCACAATAATAGAGGTACTTAAACATTACATCTCAATGTGTGCGGTGCGCAGTTCGCTGGACTTTCTAACTCATATTACTTACATCATTCATAGCATCATGGCTTTACACACCAGAATAACCCGCCGCGCTCCTGAGTGCGGGGCAAGAAGCGATTTCCCGCGTATTTGTCAGCTAACTTCCTTACTTGAGACGCAATCCAGATGCCCCAACTCCCATCACACAATCCATAACTACACATATTACCCGCCAGCGCCTAGCGCAGCATCAATCCCTACTACAACTTCGCTCCTCAACCTCCCAAACCATGCCCGGCCAACCGCCCCCACCCCAACCCGTCCACAACATCCTCTTCACTACCCCTCGCACAGCATCGCACCTCCTAGTCCAACTTCTCAACCTTCCAGCCCAGCCCTCCATCAAGCGTCCCTCTAACAATCAAGACGGATATCTCTTCCTCCCCGCAGCGGCCCAGCGTTTCAGAGCCAATCTCACGGAACGAGCGTTGAGCGAGTGGAGCGAGACGGAAAAGCAAGGGTTGCGAAAGGCCTTCCAAACCAGCTTTAACGACTGGGTCGAGTTAATGGAAGGAGCCGAGAAGGAAGGGAAGGGGACGTATATAAAAGAGCATGTGAACTGGCTACTTGATCCCGTCGCCCATGACCGACTTCTTGGCTATGGAAATGCGGACGAGAAGCAGTGCTTCAAAGTATCTTGGCCGGGCCCCGAAGAATCCAGACTCCAAAAGAAGCCCATCGAAAACCCGACCTGTTTGCCCGACGCTTTCCTGATAACCAAGCTCAAACCGACCTTCCTCCTCCGCCACCCCGCCCTCACCTTCCCCAGCGCTCTCCGCACATCGCTCGACAACGAAGGACTAGAAACCGCACTAACGGCCGAGAAGACGCAGCGATGGGAGTGTACGTACGCGTGGACGCTCTCGTTGTACAAATTCTATACCCAACATGCCGACTTCGATCGCGCCACACTGCTTCAAAATGTCGAATATCCGATTGTACTAGACGCTGCTGATCTCGGCGATGAGGCCTTGGTGAGACAGTATGCGAAAGCTGTGGGATTTGATGAGGGGAGAGTGAGGGTGGAGTGGGAGGCTGCGGGGATGGAGGAGGTGCAGGGGTTGGGGAAGGCGGAGAGGAGGATGAAGAGTACCATTTTAGCGAGTAAGGGGGTGGAGAAGGGAAAGTTGGGGGCAGGATCGTTTGATCTTCAGGTATTACGGGAGAGTTGGAGAGAGGAGTTTGGAGACGTGTTGGCTGAGAGGCTGGGTGGACTGGTGAATGGGAGCGTGGAGGCTTATGAGGAGTTGAGAGCGTTGCGGTTGCGCGTTCGATAGGAGGCCGAAGCAGGACCGGGAAAGTGTGTAATGCTTGTGTATGAGGTTGGGCTATAGATGTAATCGGCATCATTCATATCGTTAACTGCGTAAAGCGAATTCCAGACGCGGAATACCGTCATAGGGCCTATGCAAGACTACCTAATTCCAATAAACATTTGGGTTTCCGAGGTTGATGCCACCATTACCGGCAATGGTCCAATGCTCGAATCGAAATTTAGAGATTGGGGAATTAGATTGAATAGTCTAGGTCTGCTACCTCGGTTTATTCCGCTATGGTATCGGCTATGTAGCTGAGAAATGAATCTGTAGGTACTTCTAGTCGGTCTTTGTGACTTTTGCATCAAGTCAAGTCTACGTGGGCTTTCGTGTGCTAATATCTAATTCCTCCTAGCTCCAATGTGATAGCCTTTTTGGTGAGTAGATCGGGCCATGAAGACAATCTAAACACATGTTCCATCAAGGGTCTCGCAGGGGTGATTCTGTCCGAGCGACGACTCCGGACGTGAAAGTCGAAATAGGAGCGGTAATGCATATATATGCCTGTTACAGCTTGCTTTTTCCCTCGCCCTTTAGGCGTGCATGATAGCGATCCCGCATCTCCCGTCTAAGCATCTTGCCTGATGGCGTTCGAGGGTTATCGGATTCTGAGCTAGGACGGAAGATACAGTTGGAAGAGAGAGGGGGACATGGCCGCGCGAGGTGAGAAGAAAGAAGCCGCGGAAGAAACGGATCTCTGCCGACAGAGCGCGAGCAAGAATCTCTGGAGCAAATATGACTACTACAGCTCTCAAGACGAACAGGTCACGGGGTCACGCGTGCCGGCCGTGATCGGGCCGAATCGGATTGGGACTAGATCGCCAATATTAGCTTCATAGCGTATCCCGTCCAAGGGGGATCACTCTATCCCAAGTCAGACCACGGCATGCCTTGTCGGGCGCTCTCGCAAGGCCCGAATGCCGGGCATCCACACCGAGCTTCGCCGGATTTTCACCCCGAGTACCTCGGCGATCTGACCTGGGAGAAAAGCGCCAGGCCGTTGCCGACCCTGAAGCCACAAACCGAAGCTGGGCAACGGAAGATGCCGTCTCCGTATTCAGCTCTTTGTGAGCCCATCGGTTTCCGTGGCCGGGCGAATGAGGCTACCTTTTCGCGCTCGTCGCATTGAAAAGTTCTGGTCAAACTACATCGAGCGGTTGATGCCGTCATAGATCTATCCGCTAGCGTCCTTAGCGGCTGGGAGGGCTGGCATCGCACTTAGCCGCTCAGCCACCATCACCCTCCGTCTTTTTAGGCATATCATCTCCCAACTGCTTCGGGCATCCAGGACTGCAAATACGGTTTCAGGCTTGTCCACTGGTCTGTCACCCACATGCCACCTGCATGCCGCACGCGACTAGTTAATCTCCCAACCTCGGACGGAGAAGAGCGGAGGCAAGCCGTGAGAAGATGGCATGATGGAAGCTTTGCCAACGAATGATGGACCTCGTCCATTTCCATCGATACGGAACCTTTCTGTAGTCGCATCTGGCCATTGGTGCAAATAGCTCGCGTGATGCGGGACGTCGGCGCTAGGACGCAAGGAGTTCTCCATACTGTCGAGTTCCGCCTTCAAACGCCCGATGGTCTGAGAAATGAAGGCGGCCGACATGTGCTCTAGATGGGCGGGCTGTAGATTGCCAAAGTGTTGAGAGCAGTGCTGTCGATGCGTCCGAGGCCGGAGGCGGGACTGCGTCGTTGGCATCTTAGGCCCACAGCGCGGATACGGCTTCCCGCGTGCAGGATGCATCAACCGTTCGAGGAACGGAGCAGCAGCTCCGACCCGCACCTACATGGCGCCCCATTCAGCCTCGGAAAGAGCAAACACCGTGGGGAGGCCTGCGTGGGGTGTGTAGAATAATTGCCATGGCGGCCACATTGGGGGCTGGCTTGATATCACGTGCTGCCAACTAGTCGGGCGCCAGTGCTATTTCGAGTTAGCGTCAACGAGAGGCTAGCGCTGGAGGTCTTCTCTTAGCAAGTTTGACGACGTCCATCTGCGTCCACCACCAGCCGCCTCGGCTACGGCACCGCGACGGAACGGACGGATTTTCGACGGCGCAAAAGCTGAAAAACGACATGCCACACCTCCTTGTTCGCATACGTTGCCGCTGCCGTATGCGCATTTGCTTTTTGCCCGCGGTCCAATCAACCATGCCCAGTATCATCCGTCGTCCTGCTCAGCCCGCTCTAGACGCCCACGGAAGAGACGTGGTGCAGACAGCCAGCGCATCGCATGCTCGGGGAGAGTAATCCTCGAGCCATCCGTGCCAGCATTCAGCGGATGCGGGGCAGCGACGCTCAACGCTGCATAACCCTGCTCGTCGCATGCCGACAACGCCCGTACACAGGACGAATGGCCAACGATGCACGAACGGAGGTATGCTGCCAAGGTGGGGAAGCGGCATCGAGCCATCTTCCAGCTGGAAACGAAACGCACCCAGTTGCAAAGTGCCTAAACGGCAGATCCCCTGCTTCGAAAAACCCATTCGGTATTGCGCTGTAATAATAAACTGACGTCTAGACGTGGTCGGCATCAGCACAAACTCCCGCAGTGCTCTACGGCGCAAAATGCTCGCCCAGTTTCCCACCCGCGGCGGAGAACGCTCCGCACCCGCTCAGCTCGGCCGCACATTCTCGCCCAATTTCCGATGCTTTTCGCCCACCATACGCCCTAGACCTGGCCTGACTAGAACGATACCGAGACAATGGGCGCGCGCAACAAGCGCCCTCCTCCGCCATTATGGCAACGTGCGAGGCTGCAAAGGAGGCCGGGAGCGTGCGAATATTGGGGGCGAGCCGAAGCCGTCAACGCATGACCTAAACGGGGTATGCTACACAAGACACGGGTTGCTCCCCACGGCAGTTGAATGGATACATTCTCGTGCACAAGGTATGTCGGAAGAGTAGCTCGTGGGCTTTGTGTAGAGGCGAAGCGGCTACCCATGCCAACGGGAGAACCCACTTTCTACCGTCGTTTTCGTCATTAGGCGTCCTTCTCGCTCTTCGGCATCGAATAAAACGCACCCACACTAAACTCCGAAGCCTAAGCCCAATCCTGCCCATATACAGCCGTCCCCGCTGCATCGCTGAACGCAGCTGATTACCCATCACGAGGTTTCTCAATCGTTCCGAGGCCCAGCTCTAGTGACATGCATAATCACCGTGCATGAGCGCCGGGGCCTCCCGTCTCGCTCATTGACAAGCGGAGGGGTCTGAGCAGACACTCGTCTCTCCCCAAAAGAAAAAGAAAAAAAAAAAAAAAAAAGGAACCAAGGCGCGGCTGGTAACGTGGCCGCGCTCGGTCCTTGCGCTTGAAGAAAAAAGTACGGAACTTTAATTCGCTCCCCGCGGAGTGGAACGCTTGCTTGAACTAACTAACTAATACCCAAAGGCCCAAACGATAATTTCAAGGTTTTAGACGGCTGTTTTTGCTGTGCCGCAAGGATGCATTGACGAGTGACATCTTTAGCTAACTGTATGCAGCTCATATCACATGCCCAGAAGACACTGCATGAAAGGCTCCATGAAGCCCGGAAGCCCCTCGCATCGAAACGTATTTCGATAGCGGATGTTTTGCTCCAACGCTCTCCAACCCGTCGCATCGCAAGCCTAGCTCGTCGGCATTGCCCCCTGCAAAACCAACTAACCTGCTGATCTCGAGTCCACAAAAATCCACAGCACCGTCACACCCCTATTGGTCCGAAGCCCATGTTGTCGGCGTCATCGATTGCCTTTTTTGTCCTTGTCCGTTTTCTGACATGTTTGCCTCACCGATCGCGAGGTGGATTGCCCTGCATTGGCTTTGCTTTTGCCCTAATTCAGGCCAATCGCATACAGTCTTGGGCGCCCTCGAGCTGTCATTATCCGCTTTCTTGCGTCGCTTAGCCCTGCTTCAACGAATTCCCCACGGCGCCCAGCTCTTCCTTTTTCGACTTGCCTTGCGTTTGAAAAGATGGGACCCATGTATGCACATACGTGGCACAGGCGCGTGAACGCGCGGAAAGAAGGCCGATCGAGTCGACCTCGTCTTTTTCGTCTTGGTGGTACCCATCGCCTTGCGTGTGCGCTACCCAGGGCTACGGGGCTTGACCATGTGGAGACGAGGGTCTGTCGCTGTACACCTGGGAGGACTCTGAGTAGCTGGCTATGCCCACAGATTGGGTTGATGGGAAGGAATGTCGCTGTGAACGACAGATCAAAAGGGAGGCGACAGGACGCTTTAGAATTTGGGTTTGAATGTATTCAACCAACTTCGGGCTTGAGCAAGGTGCCCGAACTAGTATAGGTACTCAATGGACGAGGATCCGCACATAATATATATTATCCAGTACCATCAAGTAGAGGATATAGAGGATATATGCTATACGTGGAGCGTGCATTACATTGGGGTATATGGTGTGAAGCAAAGTGCGCGATAAAGTAGATAGCCATAAAATGCATCAGACGTGAAGACGTGAGGCGGAACGCTGAAAGATGATGCAAGATGCCATGATTTTCCCACTTAATGCCAGTCGTTCCGTCCTGGCGCCAATGTACAGAGAGGAAGGAAAAGGAGGATGGATGGGTACGCGGCATTCATGACGCAAAGAAAGGATGTAATGATACAGCGGGGCCGAGACGGAGTCGATCGTTATGCTTCAGTAGCCGCCCGCTCGGCCATTGGAACTAGAGGGTGGTCTTGCTACTTGACAGGACTAGCACTCAAACCTTTCTCTCGTCCCACGCTCTTGTTACGTTGGTCTGGAAGTGTCCACATGCTAGTCGCATCGTTGGGAGAGGGTTCGAGGTACGGTTGGGGGGCTCCTTTTACACCAAGGATGACAGCTAGATGCTCTCCTACTTCAATGCTGCCACTATATCTGTTAGCAAGAGCGTGAGGTATTGGGGGTGGGGACCTTACGTAGGCGTCTTATACCGATATTTCACCTCATGACTCCCGGAATGATGCGGTGGCGGTGACGATAATGGCCGTTCGGGAGGCGGCGTAAGCTGTAGGTTCCTTGGGGGGGAATTGCAGGACAATCTGCGAAATTTGGGAGACATGTGCCCGTCGGCAAGGAAGACGTTGGATTTTCGCTTGTTGTTGTTGCCTTCGGTCGGATCGTGGCGCACGAGCATGCAGGGCACTTTTGTATCTGGGTGTCGGAGGTCGGTCTGGTGCCAGCGCATCCACTCCGCGAACGAGTCTGTCTTGCTTTTGTTGTACTGATTCATAAGGTCTGTGAAGCCTAATGTCTGGGTGTTGAGTTCTTCAAGCGTCCTGGAAGGTGCCGGGTCATGCTTGCGTGGGTCGATGTCGATGGGTGGGTATGTCCACACGGCGTTGCAGCGTATGCATCGTGGTGGGGCATCGCTATCCGGGTGATACGATGGCATGTTTCCTACAGGGTCTGGTGCATATGCTTGGGTAGAGTTGGAGGGACCTGGTGTTTGAATGGAAGGCAATATGCCAAAGTGATGGATGTCTCGGCCGTCAGGTTCGGTCGCCCGACTTCGGTCGGTGGGAGCGGCTGCAGCCGAGAGTGAGGCCGAAGCCGATCCATTGGAAGGGCTGTGTGGGGCAAACACCGAAGCACGGGTAGCTGAGATAGGATTCGGGGGTGGTGGCATACTTGCTCTGGTAGGGCTGTCGATGGCTTCGGCGTGGACAGGGGAATACGCACAAGTCGTAGGGTGCAACGGTAGATTAACTTTCGAATACGAGTACACTTGCGTAGTCTTTGGCTCATTTTTCAAAGTTTCCGGTGGCGATGCGAGCCGTCTATCGTGCCCGGTATTCGTGGAAGGGACCGGTGATGCAGGCGACGGTGGCGTCTTTGGGTGTGCGGCCGCATCCCGCACAGCTGGAAAACGTTGGAACGGAGTTGGAAAGCTCTTCGAATGCGGACTTGAAAGAGATGCTGGATCTTGAGGAGTTGTCGATGCTTGGGAATCTGGTAGCTCGGAGACGGCCGAGTCTTGGCGCCGCGATGCAATTGGCCGGAGAGCAGTTGCTGACCCACGCTGGAGATGTCGTCCCGAAGAGGTACCTCGCCGAGAATGAGGCGACGGGGCCGACCGAGTTGGATTGCTGGTATGGTGGTGATGTGTCGACTGTGCGTCCCGTCCGCTCTCGGACGCGGAGAGTGCCAAGCTGGCACTGGAGCTCTGAACGTGTGCGTCTGTGGCGGTGGAAGGGCCATTGATGGAAGCGGGGGTTGGATGGCCCGACGAGGTCTGGCGATTGATGGCGGTCCACTGGCCATCCGAAGACGGCGGTCCAGCTGGTGGCGTGGAACAGGCAACGGAGCCGTCGACTGCTGGAGGGTGCACAGAAGGCCGAGGCATGGGCGATACCAGCGATGCAATGCTTGGGAGGCGGGTCGTGTCGTCGCTGATGCTGGGCGACCGCGAGGGCAGCGGGTGCGGAGGAGGCACGTCGGCCATGCTCGACGGTTGACGGCAGCAGCAGCGAGCGGTCGGCGGCGAGCCACGGGACGGCGGCGGCAATATGAAGCAATCCGCCCAAGCAGGCGGCCTCGCGGCGTCGCAGGTCGAGGTCGTACAGGGAGAAGAGCGAACGTCTCACGGACTCGGTGGGCGTCGTCTCATTTCGTGGGCCAGTGCTTCCGCTCTTGCGGCGCGGACAGACGAAGGATTTAGGTGTACAGACGCCACTGAGACCAGGGTTCTCGTCGGCGTGCGAGCAGTGGATGAGGCGCTGGGGGAGGGGGTGTGATTTGCCGGAAGCATACCTCCATGCCGCGGGCTGCAATGTGACATGCAAAGCATTCGCGGGGAGACGGCGGATCGATCCATTGGGCCATCTGGAGGACCCGGAGAGCGCAGAGCGCCAGGCGGCCACGGCGGCCGCGAGCGAGCGGGAGGTTTGGGCATTGGGCACGCCGGCCCACAGATTTGCGCAGAGGGGCGGCAGATCACGGGGCGGAGCCTCCAGGGCTCGCTCAGACCACGCGGCTTCGGCCCGAGGGCGAACGGACGCGCTCCATCGAGCATCCACTCTGCGACCGTGTGCGACTCTGTCTTTCCATCCTGTCTGCGCAGGACGGCCAGCACGACGAGCGCGTCCCCCCTCCCCCCTCCCGAGCCGCAGGGCCATCATCGAAGCATCCGGCTCGGCAATCAGCGCGGCAGCGATCAACAGCCGTCTCGGACGCGCCTGCATCCCTCTCACATGGCGCCTTCCAATAAATGCGCGCATTGTATCTGGAAGGCGCGTCTCTCGCCTGCGCCTGCCGTTGGCGAGCATGGCAGTCGCATGGCGACCTTGGAACCGGGGCCCGGCGACACCAGGACCCAGACACCAGGCAGTGGCGGGCGAGCAATGGCATGGCCGTCCCTTCCTGTCTGCGACGCTGCTAACACGCCCAGCTGCCACTCACCCATGCTACACGCTCCATGCTCCATGCGCCATGCTCCATGCTCCATGCTCCATGCTCCATGCTCTATACTCGATGCTCTATGCTCTATGCTCCATGCTCCATGCTCCGTCCCCGACCGCGTCTTCTGGCACTCGCTCCTTCCCCAAAGCCCGCCACCGCCCACGGCTCGAGGGACATGAGATGATGGTCGTCACAAGCTTTGCTGTGCCGCGTCCGGAACCACAGCCTGGCTGGAACCCGCTCCACCATGGCATCGCCCTCCCGCTTTGCCGCTTCTTCAGATACCGTGCCGCCCCCACGCCAGATACGGGGCCCTGCCGTAGGGCTCTGCGAACGGGGCAAAGTTGGGGACCATACCGCACAGCCAGGCGTGACATGCATGCATCCCCTTCACCGATGGTTAATTCGGGCGATGTGCTGCTCAAAAGTCCGGGCCAAATTGGACCTCCTGCCGCCATGCTGGTGCCCCTCGGCGGCGCCCGTCATTGGCTGCGCTCCCATTTTACTCCAGCCGATCGCGATTAGCACACCTGTTCCCTCCTCGCCGAGCACGAAAACGACCGCGAGCGTCTATACGAGCTTACACGGTGTGTCTTAGCGCGGATGACGGGCGTGCTTACCCACGTCGCCTCCATGGCGCAACTCGGGACCGCGGGAGGATCTCCCCGAAACTTGCCCCGTCCAGGCCCTCAGACAGAGGCATTGCCATAGCAAATCAAAGGTGCTTGGTTGGGGTCGGAACGATTTGTTGGGCGAGCCTCCGGTACCCACCACTACGCGGAAGCAGGAACCACCGATGCTCCTCCTAGAACAGGCAACGGCAGAGGCTCCACACCGCTCTGGTCAACGTTGGATGAGATCCAGGGGGACACCGACTGCTGCATATGCAATTTCCATCACCTGTACAGTCATCAAACGACTTCTGCCACTTGGCAGGCCTCGCGCTGAATCACAACCGTCGACGGCAGAGTCTGGCCAAACCAGTCAAGCTGCCCCATACGATGACCTCCTCGGATACGACTGTCCGGTCCAAACGGCTCCCGCCATGAACACCCCTACGTCAACCAGCCCCGTGTTCCAGCCAAACCGGTTTCCTGCATCCTCGTACCGACCACCCGATGCCAATGGACTCGCAAAGCTTCGGCGGGTCCTCGCTAAACATGCATCCTCGCAAATGAGCGCTGGAGCCGTCTTCCAGCTCCGATGTCTCCTTAGTTGGCCTGGCACTTAACCTGGCACTTCCAGCTGTTCTCAATATAGTAGAAGGCATAGGTTTACGCGACGTGTTTGTCCAGTTACAGGCCGCGACTGAAAGACATCGCTTGCAGGCTATAGCCAACCATCGTATTCCGCGCGTTCGGTGTTCAGGATCTAGACTCTTCCCGCTTCCCGGGCTCATCTCTGGATAATTGCATTCCCATGCACTGCCGATCGCGCTATTGAACACCGTATTGATGGACCGAAGTCACGGGTAAGCTCCCGGCTCCCCTTTAGCTCCTGCAGCATCCCTGGGAGAACAGTTTCTGATGGCGTGAACTCCGCGATGGGCTCTCATGGTTGGCTGACCTGCTGCGTCACGAGCTTGGAACGACTATTCGCTATTTCGCCAATGTTGTGCCAGTCTCACCAAACTCACGCGGACAGATTTTCTCTGCCGTTTCCTACGCTAAATGAACCATAGCTGCCACCGGTCCGCCTATCGTCTGCAACGGCTCCTGAATGCACAGCTTCATCCGAAGCCTTCGACAAGCAATGTCGCTGACCGCCTCCATCGAATGCTATCGCGGGGCCGTCTCCGCGTGATATACAACCACTATGCGTGTGGCCGCCATCGAAGAACCGACCCATGTCCCTGGTTGTGCTCTCTTCCGACCCGATACCCATATCGTAGTTGCAAGGCCACTCACCAGTCACCTTGCCCGTAACCCTCGTCCTCGGCCACGACTATTTTACACTACTCGGCCCGTGTTGCTCTCGATGCCGCGACTAGCATCGATGCCGAGTAAAAGCAAGGAAGGAACCCATGCTGCGTCCTAGCCATGTGACGGTCCTGGAAATAACCAGAGAGTGGTCACGCCGCGCTTCGTTACTCCAGACTCCCCGCCTTTTATCGATTCGCTCACGGTGTTCCGGCAACCCCTTCAAGAACTCAAGTAGCCGTGTTCCTCGCATTTGGGTGACTACAACGCGAGTTCGTCACGCGCCCCTACAAATCCTGTTATGTGGCGCATGCCGATGCAGGATAAGCATCACTCTGGGGCGGCAACTGCATAGCTCATCTCTCGGGCGTTCTCACTGCCGTCGCCTCTTGGGCGCAGTTGCTGTGGTTGCAGGGTAAATAATGTCACATCGCTACCCCGAGCAGCTGCCCCACAAAGTTGAAAGGGCTAATTATACTAGGTGCATCTCACAAACTCCCCGTCCAGTCAGTTATTGGACCTGAGTAGACCCGTGCGAACTGCTCGGTGTACCACAGTACGATATGAATCCCACGCCACCTGCGTTAATATGATGCCTAGGCCTCGTGCAATACCGTCCTAGACGCGGCATGTAAAAGAGCCGCTCGAGAGGAGAAACACCGTTTAGGCAAGGCAACGGCCCTGTTTCTGGATGGCCACTCACGCAAGTGGGCAGCACTTTGGTCCCAGGCTCTCCCACACCAGCAATCAGCCACGTCAACTTGGCGCCAGCCTCCATCTATCAGGCCAAGCCTAACATCTCTTTGTTCGTCGTTCGCCCGGCAGGCTTCACCTTCTATGTGCAGTTCTACTATCAAGCCATTAACTGTGATCCCTATTCGCATCGAATCTTGTTTGGGGATCACATCGCTGCCCAAACAGCTAGCCTGGACCCGCCCAGAATTAAAGTGCAAGGCGGAGTCCGATGATATCTGCGCTATGCCTTAAGAGGAATGAGCTTTGCTGGATTGGGGCGGAACACGGACACCGACCACGTGTTGGCGAACACCTACCTTGGATCTTACATCAGATTACCAATCGCAACCCTTCATCATTTCCCTGTGCTTCTTTACGATTGGCCTTCTCGTCGAAGTTGCTTCGGCTGCCGTCGTTTATGCGTCTTACTCCCCGCTGGAATGTTGGCCTCATCATCTCACGCCTCAGAGTGCAGCAATTTGCTTCGATTAAATCCTTCGGTGTTGTACAAGATGCGCTCATTGGGTGGGCGTTGGAGGGTTAGAGGCACAGTACAAGCGCTCGGCTCTTCAAGGCCCGTCCGTAGCACACCCCGAACGGCGCATACTCACTTGCCGGCTCCCTTTGTGTCCCCTCTTGCTGTTCTTCTGGTTTGACGTTTTGGGGCGAGGAACGACACGCATGAATGACGCTTTCGACGACTACTGAGTAGTCTAGCACAAGATTGCACTTGTACAACGCCTCGAAAAGGAGGAATGTAATGCGCTTCCTGCGCTGCGTACTGGACAACTGCGAAAGCGAGACGTTTGTCAAACGTCGAACGTCGAACGTCGAACCGATCAGAGAGAGCACATCTCGAACGTGCACTCACTCCTCCCTCTTCGCACCTATATTACGCGATATCCACCGACACGACTCGCATCCCCGGAAGAAAAGCGGAGCAGCGCTCCCCGCGACTATGTTGCACCCTTCGGCCGAACAACGAGCGTACATGGAAGCACACATCAACGAGAGTCGGCAACCATTGCTTATAGGAACGAACGTGGCTTTTTTGGTTGTCGCGTTCGTATCAGTGGCACTGCGGTTTGGGGCGAGGATAAAGATAGGAACACATCTAGGGCTAGACGACTGGTTGATATTTTGCGCGGCAGTAAGTTATTTACCTTCCCTTCCCAAGAGCCTATCGTGATCAGATTGGGGGTTGCGGAGCCGGAGGGGACACAGAAACGAACATTGTCGTCGGGTTGGAATGTCATTGGCAGGATAGTGACATGCCATCATAGCTCGGTGCTATGAATGCGCGCGAAATGCCACCATTATTGTCATTTACAGTGTTGAAGATCTGAGCCTAACTATCATCAGTTATGCGTATTAGGGCATGTAACGTGTCTCGTTACCAGCACTAAATACGGCATGGGAGCACACAGCATCTTAATGAACGATCCGAGAAGCTTTACTTTGGTAAGAACACGAATTCTAACTCTAAGCACTCCGCTGACATCAACAGGTCACTCTGACAGCACAAACCTTCTACAACCTCTCCATCCCCTTCGCCAAACTCTCCGTTCTGAGCCTCTATAGCCGCCTCTTCTCTCGCACGGGTGGCTGGTTTATGCCTACCGTCTGGATCTCAGCTATCTTCGTCTTCTTATCAGCCATCCCACCCGTCTTCGTCTACATCTTCCAGTGCGTACCGATCTCTAGCCTATGGACCGAGCCGCCGCCGGGCGTGAAGATGTACTGTCTTAATTTTAAAGCCGGTCCGTTACTTCCCTTCCGAATACTAGCCCCAAGATAGAAGGCTAATGGGAACAGCAATCATCGCATTCGGCGTCATAAACATAACAAGCGACATATATATCCTTGCCCTTCCGATCCCCGTCGTGCTGAGCCTCCAACTCGACAAACGGACCAAATTGTCCGTGTGCTCCCTCTTCCTCGTGGGCACCATCGTCTGTGTGATCAGCGTTGTGCGGCTTCTTTATGCGAAAAAGGTCGAGACCGTAGATCCGACTTGTAAGTCCTCGCCTACAACCGTTCTCCGCATCCTAGGCCAATCGCTCATATTACCAAAGGGGACTTTGTACCCATTGCCATCCTCAGTACCATCGAATCTAGCGCCGCCGTCATGGTCGCCTGCATGCCCACCTGGCGGCCGCTCTTCCGCTTCCTCGGCCACGGCATAACCTCGTACTTCGCCGGCAGCAGCAAATCCAACCGCAGCGGTGACCCTGAAAATTTGCACTACGCAAACAAGATGACCATCGGCCGTGGGCGCTGGCCGAGCACGTCTCGAGGCCCATCCGCTGCTGACAAAGAGCACACTACCACTGGTATGAAGGGAAGCCGGATATCGTTCATCATGGGCCAGAAGCGATCAGATACGAGTATGAGTGGCGACAGCGTGGAAAAGATGTTGCAGGGGCAAGAAACCGAGCTGGACGTCATGAACGCGAAGGCGAGTCCGAGTATTGCCGCGACCGATCAGTTGGTGGAGAGAAAGAGCTCGGTGAGCATGAGGGCTCCCACCCCGATGAGAGCGCCGACTCCCGTCGTAGCCTCACCCAACAGCAACACCACAATCCCGTCCTCGACCAAAGACAACACCGGTAAAGCCGCCGCCCGCTCACCACCCCGTTCCGTTCCCGACATCACCTTCTCCAACGCCTCTTCCGATTACGCATACAAAGCCTCCGCGGGTGCCGACCGCTGGGAATCCCTCATGAAACAACAGCAGATCAAGAACAAAGCGATGGAGAAGGGGAAGCGAAATTCAGGCGAGAAAGCCAAAGAGAAGAAGAAGGCGAGGTACGGGGAGGTTGCGTACGGGGGTAGTGTTGTTGCGCGGACAGACGGCGAGGGCGAGAGTGAAGGGAGGTTGAATGGTGGGTTGGGCCTGGGGCTTGGGGGCATCGCCGTCACCAAGACGGTGGTTAGCGTTAGTGATGAGGGGAGATAGAAGTGAGCCATACTCTACTCATTTCTCTCCTTGGCTCCCCTTAGAATCGTCTTTCTTTGTATACTTTAGAGCGCGTGTTTGAGATACCAATATGGCGCCTTTTAGATGGATAGGAATCGGGCTAGACGGACTACATGGCCCCCGGGAAGCGTCATGCAGCGCGCAGCGCAGCGCAGCAGAGCGCATCCGAACCCAATTGAAATGTTTAATACTTTCATCTTCGCATTCTCCGAGCAGTACTGGTACCCTGCTCCCGCGTGTACGTTTCTCATCGATCCCTGGAACCGGCGCGCAGTTAGGACAATGCACATCGTGACCGAACTCACCGCAGCAGTCCCGACATTAGCGAATGGGGAGTCTACGCTCCCCGCCCAACGATCGCACAAGCGCAAAAGCATGCGTCCGAAAGTCATCAATCAGAGGGTAGCGCTACGGAGAGGCACGGTCGTGTACTCCTTCCCCCATTGCAGCTTCGGCTAGTGCTAGATTGGGTGTAGGATCGGGTACTTTCATCAGCAGGATCGGGCGTACGCCCACGTGGAGTTTGCATGGTGGACCGTGCTAGTATTAGACGCAGGTTGGTACCGAAGATATTACCCGACGACGATTGGGGATCTAAAGACGGAGGAGAAACATCGGCGGAGCTCGTGCAGGGAAGAAGTGTTGGTAGTTATTTTCCCGGGTAGGTGCGTCGCTGTGCTTATCAGCACTACGGACTCGATGGTTCGCATCCATGTCGATTCCTTAGTAGACAGTTTTGGAAAGATGTGTAGGAGCGGCATGGGAGAAAGTTCGGTGTCAATGGCCCTTCCACACCACCTACTTTTTCTATAGCTACGGGACCAATCCGTGGTCATGCGGGGGTTGAGCAAAAGATGAGGGTAATGGATGGGTTGGAAACGTAGTAGTAGGCGTTTAGATTTGTTTAAATCGGCAAGGCTTAAGTAGTGGTTGTAGGGTTAAACGTGATGGGTGAGGGATCTAGTGCTAATTCGCATACGCTCTGTGCACCGTACCTCCTGGTTCAAGATCCTTTGCTGAAATATGGGATTAATTAAGTGGAGCACGCTTCAGTGGAAATATGTATGTCAATATTACCAAGTTTGGTTATACTACGCGATCATAAGCCTAAGTAGGTTGCAAAGAGCCAGATGTCAGCACTTTAATTGGACCATGCGAGCGCAAATTAGTAGCTAAACAGTACGTAGTAGGTACAATCCTCCAATCAAATTGCATTGAGTCCGATAGCGTCGTAGTATTACGAGTTATACACACATCTTCTAATCAAACCACCATGATTGTTGCCGCTCATCAGTCCACACTCTTACATCTTATCCGGAACACCAGTAATAGCATTCGGCACGATCTCGAACCCGATCGGTCCTCCCAGACCAGTATGTGCCACAGTCTGGTTGCCCGTCAGAGTATACTTGACATTATCCCTAAAGCACACACGTTAGCGAATAATCCCTCTCAACAACCCTAACGCTCCAAGGTAACTCACTTCTTCCAGCTCAACTGCACGAACACGATCGCCTTGCCGGCTTCCTGCACGCCCTGCTCCAGTATCTGCACGTCGCCGGGAAGATCGATGCCGACTTCAGCGCAAGACTTGAAGTCTTGTTGGTCTGGGTATCGGCCGGAGCAGCCGGTCGCGGTGAAGGAGGGCTCGCCGGAGGGGCCAGTGGGCCCGGATACGTTGAAGCCGTAGAAGCAGGTTGCTGCGGTGCAGGTGCTGCTGTAGTCGGTGACGGACCAGCTGTAGGGGGCGCTGGAGGATGCGGCTGGCGCTGGGGCTGCGAGTGCCGTAGCGGAGAGAAGGGCGAGGGCGGCGATCTTGGAAAGCATTTTGATGGTTGGAGTGAGCGGTGTAGAACGGCCGCGTGTGTGTGTATCCGACCTGATATGCTGAAGTGTGAACTAGTGGTGTTTAGAAGACGACGGGCTGATGACTGTGCGGTCTTTCCTTGACGACGAAGGTCGTTTTTATATCGTTACCGGCATCCCATTCTATTTTCGGTTCGTCCAAGTGAAGGCACTGCTCGTCATAATGTCTTGCAACTTGATCCCAATACGAGCTCGTGCTGTCATGTGGGCCCTTCTACGTTCCTATGCTTACCCCATGGAGGATCAGATCACATGTAACCGCACTGGATCTACTCTTCTCTCGGTATCCGTGCTGCCAAGCTATACCGAAAGTATATAGGGACTTTTCCACCGTTGGTAAAAACGTTTCCTTGGAACGTGGCTACATATGTTTAATGCTGGCGTCAGCATACGACGCCCCACCCATTGCGGATCTCCTAAAACTATCAGCAGCCGAATGTGGGGTGCATGAAAGACGATCCGTGATGTCACAGGCTTACTGAGCGTACTAGCGTTGTCGGACGGTACCGCTGCGCCGCACTCTAAATGAACGGTTGTTTCACATATCTACCACGGTAACGGTAGTAATTATTGCCCAATGCACAACATCATTGAAACCTGCCTGTCGGAACAACTCATTACAACTTGTTAACTGCTTGTCGCATGAGAGGTTATCCCGCCATCCACGAATCGCCTCCACTCCTCACCCAAGTCTACATTATGGACTACCGCCCAGCCGCGCACTTTCTCCAAAACGCCTGCTAACTTTTCTAAACTATCCCAAACATCATGCAGGCCACCACCGATCCTCCCATCTAATCTCCTTAACAGCCTATCCAACTTTTCCCACACCTCTACATCCCACACCTCTCCCGGTTGAACGACCGTCCGCTCGCTCATCAATGCTCGCCGCGCTCCCTCCGTCCCAATCACCATCCTGGCCTTGTCCCTGATTTCGATGAGCTTGATGAGCACAATTCGGCGATGCCCGACCAGAGAAACAAGCCACTGATGTAAAAGCTCCAATGTGCTATCGGGATAGTCGTGCAAGGAGGCCTGTATATCGCACAGCCATGGTATAGCAACATCTCCGTAGTGGGAGAGGGCAACGATGTCGGGCTGGGAAAATTTGTAGAGTTCGACGAAGCTAGAGGGCAGAGCTGAGAACTTCGCGTGCTATGGTGCGAATGATGCGTTTGGCCGATACTTCGGTCTGGTGAACGAGTGGGCATCGGGCTCGATGGGTAGCATTTTGATTATCCAGGCGGGTATTCGTGCACTGGCGAAAGCTAGGAAGATTGACCTGCGCATTCTTGCGTTTATGAGCACCTTCGGTTGGGGGTTGTGATGTGCCTGCGGGGCAGATATACTTCTTCCAATGACCGATTTACTGTGGATCAGTGAATACTCGAACGCAGACTTTTGTGACTCCGTACTATCCAAGGGTTTGGTGAAGCTCATTCGCTTCGTGTTTCAATATGTGCAAGTGAAGTTCTCGTTACGGTATGGCGGCGCGTGCCTTTCGTAATGTAGTAAATTTACCCCCGCCATTCTTCAGCATTGTGTAGATTCCGATGGTTTCACCCGGCCATTCTACAACATCGTTTCATATGCCCCATGCTCAGTTATTGAGGCATGCTTCATACCCTCGTCAAACTTCGCCTTAAGCTCCATTCCCGAACGGCGAGCTTACTTATATCTGCTAAAGCTAGTAAATACCTCCTCTCTCATTTCCGCTCCAAGTTCCCCATTAGTCTATTTGAGGAATGTCTTCTTGGGCACCTTTTTACTCTCTTCGTCCAGCTCCTTTCTGAGCACGTACTACCTTCTGGGACCATGCTCTGCTCCTGTCCATGCCTCAACTGCTGCCTCTCGTCGCGCAAAGTAGCAGACTTTCGCATCTTTTTTACTTTAATCCTTCTCTCGCTTTCTGTACACTCTCCGCCCCTCTCCAGTCGGACCATCATCCCACATTTGAGGGGACGAGTCCGTTTCGAACAAATGTCTAAAACAATGCACGCCCTACGGATTGACAAGAATAGACGGCCTGTTGTTATTGTGACTAAGGGCGGCAGGCGCTGTATGATTCCGAAGTGAGCTCGGCGCGCTGGACAGTGGTCGCTCCATTTTCACCGCCCTGGTTTCGTTTTCCTGTTAATATCCATTGTGTACTCTTTTGTGCGGAATAACTGCGCTATCTTGATGTCGAGATCGTTTCCTTGGGGCCGTCTTCACTCTCTTCGTCAACACCAGAAGCCTCCATATCCATGTCTATCTCCTCGGTCTTCACCTTCCTCCCATAGGTGTTCCTCGCCTTCTGTACCTGCCATGCTGGTTCCGGATTCTTTGGCACATTCCCATAACTTCCAACGTCGACTTTTCCACTGTCCGCATCCTCCTGGGGACATTTGTGGAATGGGTGGTCGATTGCTTTCACGGCGAGACGGACGGACCGCCGCTTGCTTAGAAACCTCCGGGGTTATTTGGGTCGGATCCCAACCTTTTCCTAGCGCTTGAATGACGGATAGAGTTACGTAGCGAATAGATTTGGGCAGTTCGGCGCGTTCGCAGTAGAAAGTGCGGGTTTGGGCTCGGGATTTGCGACCAATATTGGTTGCGAGGGCACGACGGTGAGGTAGGAGAGCCGTACTCGAGACCAAAGTCTAGTAAGATGTTTGATTGGCTGGCAGCGTTGAACATAGGAGTATTGAGGTTTGCGCGTCTGACGATGTTTTCGAGCGAATGTCGCTGTAAAGAGGGCAGAGAACAGAGAGCAAGAGGATTCGCTAGAGCGGACTGAGCTGGATTTCGAATACGAGGCGTTTGTATGTTCGTTGACCTCGCTGGCCGATGTCGTGAATGGAAGGCGCATCGCACCTCGCATCTATCCCACACCGAACAAGCGCAACCAAATATGAAAAGACCATGTCAAAAACCATATAATTGATGCCATAGACTCTAATCTATCCTCTCGTCATCCGTCCCTCTCCCTCCCTCAGCCCAATCCTTCAATCCCTCCCAGTTCCTACATATATGCTCCGTACCCCATCCATCCACACTTCCTACAATCCGCCCCTCACCCACCTCCAGCGTCACAAGCGCAACTTCCGCATTACACATAAGGGATTGGCGCAGGTAGTCGAAGCAGGGCACCAGTGGTGTTCTAGTTGAGATATGCGGTGGGTGAAGCCGGGTTCGTTGGCTACAGAGTCGTAGAGAGATTTGCAGAGGTTATTCTAAGCACAGCGAGAAAGAGGTGGGACAAGGTAGCATAAGCTGTAAGTGCTACAAGGTGGAAGTATGAGACAGTTTATCTGGTGGAATGCTGAAATGACTCTGGCCTGGGAAAAGTGATAGCATACTAGGTGTAAGCGCCTCCCAAAGCGCATCAGCGTCCGGCCAGGCGTCGCACACTCAAACGTCTCATTGGGCTGAAAGATAATCTTCAGATTCGGCTCCGTTACATGGGTGATTCAGCGATGGTGTATTCCGAAGTTCCGCGTAGGACATACCAAACGGCGCCATCATGATCTCGTTGTTCGCATGCACATGCGCAGTTCTCGATCCCGACGTTGGCATGCGCTCGAAAAGCGTCCTGAGAGCGAATCCTGAGAAGAGGGACAATAGCCTTGCTACCTAATCTTTCAGCTTCTCTCTTCTTTCCGCAGCAATCATTTATCGTCGAGTCCGCGTTCATCCTCGCTATGCTCGTCGCCAGCGTGCATGCTAAACAAAAGCTCTAGGCAACGTTAATAGCAACAGGAATGCTAGGAAAGGCTGGTGCGATATGTTTGGATTAGCTAGACAATTGAGCGTCGATAATAATGTTGGCGCAAGGTGGCATGGCCGCAGTCGGCTTGTACAATGCCAGCTATAAGGACGTCTCCGGGCTCTAAATGAACATAGATCAATTGAAGCGCACCAAAAAATGCATGGTGCTAAGACACGTTGATACCCCTGGTAACCGTATGATTGATCTGAGGGCTTGAGATGGGCGTGCATGGGCAGAATACTTGCATATGGGCATTAAGCGGCATGCGCTTTCGTGTTGATTACTCTCGAGAAGAGATAGCGATGAACTAGATCGGTTACGAAAGGGGCTATCTTGATACTTGCACATTCTCTGATAGCCTTCATGCAGCAATGAATTCGCAGTTTTAGCTCTGGAAGCTGAGTTTCGAGGGCTAATGCGCGACCGGGACTTATACTCTTCAGCAAGGGGAAACTATAGGTGTATAACAGGCTGAAGCTTACTTTAATGCTTATCACCGAGTGAGATACTTTCTAGCGATACAATCTTTTGCTCCCATGTTCATCGGGGCTGCTTCTTCCACTAGCTTCTGTCTGATTGTCTTCGCCTCCTTCATCGAAATCGGAAACCCCGCGCCCTCGACAACCATTTCAAGTAGCTCTACCGGCAGAGCCCGCAGCCGCGTCTCCTTAATTGGTAGCTCCCTCAGCCACCAATCCATCCTCTGTGGTGGCACATTGGCCGTCGAGATAACTGGATCCTCGGGCGCTACCAACAACAGCGCTAGAATCTTCCGATGTCCAGGTTTGGTAGGGTCGGCGAGCTTGAATGTGCCTACGCGGTGCCCAAAGTTATTGGGGAAAACGATGAAGCGGTCTTCACGCGCGAGGACGGAACCGATGTCCATGACGGCCCGACGGGAGCCGAAAATCTCGTCGAAATCTTCTGGGCTGGGCTGGTCGAGACTCCAAGTTTGCGATTCCGAAATATCATTGTTGAAGTTGGTGCAGAAGTCAAGACGAGAGTCGGTAATGTTCTCGTTGACGTAGTAGTAAATGGCCGTGGAGACTATGTGCTCATTGAGGTGGCCGTCGAGATGCCTAAACGAGAACGAGACATTAGCGATTTCCCCCTACACGTTTCTCGTAACCATACGCACAGGTACAGCTGGAATCACTTACCAATCGTTGCAGTCGTAATCTGGCTTGTCGGGCGTGAGTAAGATGTTCGCAAGCTTGACGATGACTTGGAGGTTCTTATCTCCGTTACCGAGGAAGGCGAACTTATCCTCGATGTCCTCACTCTTCAACATAAGCTGGTCGAATTCTCCAGGCCCGCCTTTGTCGATAACCCGTGAGTCGTTGCCAACTGGGGCTTCCGGTATCTGAATTAGGTTCCGATCCTCGAGGCAACTTGCATAGATGTCTCGTAGTGGAAGGCATATCCTCGGGTCTCGTAGTGGACGGCATATCCTCGGATCTCTAGTGATACGGCCATTGCGATGAGACTGGCACATGATGTTCCAGAACGGCACAGCCTTGTCGATGACTTTCTCTACGACGTGATAGAGGTCTCGATGGTCGCGGGGATGGAGATTGTTGATGTATAAATCAATCTTTGCGAGTCCATTGGGAAAAGAGACATTGCATGGTAACCACTGGAAGCGGTAGGAGATGAAGCGGTCATGGCGATAGATATTCCATTCCTCCATTGGGCTTGGTATGGTATTACCTTCACCGATACTTTGAAGGCAGTTCTCCAAATCGATCGTTGAATTGGGCAGGATTCTTGACCGACCATATGCAAGTGGAAGAGCGATGGATCTACGAGATCAAGCACTCTTCCATCGGAGCCCGGGCGCCAATCCTTGTATCCATCGGGGACATCTTCGAGGCGGGCAACAGCGCTCCGGAGTTCTTGTTTAAGATTTGGTGGGATGGCGCTATCGGATTTCAACACACACGATGCCACGTCGAACACCGGGATTATAGAGAACTTCTCGTACAATGCAGCCTTCTCTCGGACCTCCTGGATGCACTATGAACTGATTAGCACATGCATTGCATAGTCGTTAGATCGACTCACAAAGGTGAACATTTCTTCTGTAAAATCTTCGTCCCAATCCCCATCTCCATCGCTCAGTTCATCCTCCTGTACATCCTCCCATTCCTCATACCAACGCTTAGTACATGCTTCCTTTTTCCATTGACCGACAATCTCTTCATCAAAAACCTTCTGAGTCCACATTGGCTTATCTGTGATTTGGTCAATGAAATGCAACATGCATCGTTCGCGCAATGTCAGTTTTGGGTGGTCCTGTCCGCCCATAGCAGTAAGCTGTTGCGTCTGGGTGCGCAAGCTAGCGCAAGGGATGCCCCATCCCGGCAACTATGCTCTGTTAGTGCTGAAGCAGTCAAGGAAAGTGTAATTGCTACTGACTCTGATCTTGTCCGGCCGGTTGTTTGGGCCGAGTTTCGTTGGTGCATCGGCCATCTGAACCAATAACTCGAATCTGGAACGAGCGCCGCAAGGTCGATACAAGATGTAAGTATCTGAATCCAAACATGTACCAGTTCCGGATGAATTTTCGCGCGAGTGAGACGTGATCGGAGCAGGCAACTAGCTCATACCAAGCCTGCGCAATCGCGATGATTTGCTGGCGGCCTAACCACCGTGGCTCCTATGCGTTAGCCGTTGATCAATGCCTGACACTGCATTTCCTTTTCGTAATAAGGTGTGGCTTACAGCGAATCCAAGCTGTAAGGTGTTCTGATGAGGACACGAGGTTAGTTGGGATGAGAAGGGAGCGCACGCGTGGAGGCAAAACATGTGCCGGGCAGCTCAGGTGCTGATAATAAAAAACACCAGTACGGCGGACTATTAAGAGATGAAGGGACAAAACCAATCGAGTATCACTAATCACCAAAAGTAATCGTCCTATACTAGCGTAGCTATACAACATTTCTCTATAATATATTCTAATAATATCATTAAATAAGCTAGATCTATTTCGCTCTATAATTTATAGAGTTATTATTATATAATTCTTTAGTTTCCTAGTAGCTCAATATTCCACTTTAGTAGCTAGTTAGATAGTAGCTACTTTATAGAAAGTTAACTTCCTATTAGTCTATTTATTCTCTAAGTACTATTAAAGTTAATTATATATATAATCTTCTATATAGTTCTAAAAAGAACCTATCCCCTTATAATAAATTAATTTCCGAGGTAGCATTCAGCGTTCTGCACACACCGTTTCTCTAGGCCGAAATTCAAGTGCCACCGTGCTCGGACGTGGAATAACCATGGATACTAGACAAGTACTAGCTATTCTCGGCCCCTCCACAAGCGAACCTCACAGAGTCAAGTATCAGGCCAGCGTTCAGAAAGAATTATGAACGGTGACAACTTTTTCCATTGAATTGAGCCCCTTCGGTTACACTTTGAGGAAGAAAGAAGACTATGTAGAACGCAAGCATCACATTACTGTTCGGTTTCATAGGCTAGTTTGTCGGCAACGAGTATTCGCCACTTTCACGTTCGTTGCCTCTCGAGGCGTCACGGTGACGTCATGATAGCTAACTCCACGAAGCAACTTTTCCGAGCTCAAAACAAAATCGGAATAAAATACTCTAGCGTGGGTGTCAGTTCTGCTACGAATAAATTGTTAATGCTTTCTGTTGCCTCTCCTGATGCGGCATAAGTGATCGCCATTCAACATGCACGATTTACCTCTTCGGGGTAATCCCGCCCCTAATTCAGACACCAATACTGGGGCCAAATTGAATACGCACTCACTACCCAAACGGGATGACATCCCTCCGACATCTCACGTACCTCCTCTTCTTCCGAACCAGCCAACTCTGATAACGTACATAGCCCCAGCCCCACCCTGGCACAAGCTTCCACCGCCGACGCCCGCTCAATTTGCTTGATTCACCTGGAGAAAACTATCGCCTAAGTCGCCAGAATGCCGCACTACATAAGGAGCGAGGTACCGCGGACGATAAGCTAGGCAGCATTAAGTGAACGTACTAGAACCCGCGAGCTTCTGCGGAAGGCAGAGAAAGCATTGGCTACAAAGAACAAGGAGGAGAGTGCGCGAGAAGAAAAATCAAAAGTTAAACACCGTTGCAGCTAGTCGAAAGAGAAAGGCAATCGGGTACATGTACTTAAACACAGCGGTTAAGTCCCCGAGCGCCAGGCTAACGCTGTATAGGCAACAAATACTTAGGACCACCTACCAAGAAGCAAAATCTGTTTTTGATGCCCACTCGAGGTCAACATAGAACAATATGAAACTCCTCCAGAGATTCATCACCCTCACAGCGATTCTACCCAGTCTTTTGCATTGTCAATCCATTACCCAACCGAGTGTAAATCCACCATACCACAGATCCCTCGTCTTGAACCTCTTAAACTTGTAAACACCTCCCGCCTTCGAATCGCCTAGTACGAAGCTGGTCCGACTGATGGTCAACCGGTCCTTCTCCTTCATGGCTGGCCCTACGACATCCACTCATACATGTCTGTCGTCCCCAATCTTGCCGCTCTGAACTATCGTCTCATCGTACCTTACCTTCGCGGTAACGGCCCCACCGCCTTTCTATCCCCCAAAACTTTCCGCCCGGGCGAACAAGCAGCCCTCAGCTACGACGTCACCGAGCTCCTTGAAGCGTTCTCTATCCCCTCCGCCATCTTCGCAGGCTATGATTGGGGCGGACGAGGTGCATGCGAACCTGCTGCGCTGTGGCCGGAGTGATGCAACGGGCTCGTTAGCGTGAACAGGTATCAGATCCAAAATTTGAGGTGACGTGGGAGCCGTTGGATCCAAGGATTGAGAGCGGATTCTGGTACTAATTGTACTTTCTCATACCACGAGGAGAGCAAGTATTGCTGCACAATCCAAAGGAGATCGCGCGGGTGGTGTGGACGCGCAATTCGCCGGAGTGGAACTTCACGAAGGTCGAGCTTGATCGCGCCGTACAGACGATCATCAATCCAGACTATGTGGCTATCGTGAGACATGTATATCAACACCGCCTGCTATACGCACCTGGAGACCCGGATTATGCGGGAATTGAGAGTATTCTGCTGAAGCAGCCGGCGATCAGCGTACCGATGGTAACGCTGGATGGGACCGCTGATCACAACTTTCCTTCTACGATTGGAGGTAGTATGGCGAAGTTCTTTATAGGAGATCGAGTGTACTGGCAGGTTGAGGGCGCGGGCCATAATTTTCTGCAGGAGAGGCCGCAGGCTTTTATTGATGCTGTTGTTGAGGCTAGCAGGCTCCCTCAAGCGAAGGAGTAGGTGCAGGCATAGGTAAATATCAAGAGAGTTTTCCTGCCTCAGAGTATCGACTGTGTAGCAGCCATCGCGTCGTCAACCCACAGAATAACCCAAAAAGGTGGCACAATAAGGTGTTTCATCTCGAATACCTTGAAACGCAAGAAGGTTGTTGGCTGCAGTCATTGCCTAAGGTTCACATCAAGGCATGACTGCGAGGGCAACGGCCCGAGCCTCATGAAAGAGGGCATGATGCATGTCGCGAGCAACCCTGCCTCAGCGTATTATGCATGAAGTAAATGGGCTCTGTGTTCTATAGAATGTAAGTACGGGACACAATGTTCGTCCCTCGTCCGACGGCACAGTTACGGTGGTCACTTGTAAATCGTCTCCGGCGTATCCATCTTCCTCCAAAGGGCAAAAACTGCTGATTTCTAGAAATAGAAGATCGGTCTGTTCGATTTCTTTCTCGTTTCAATGTTTGCGTTACACAGCTTCCAAATATGCACCGTCTCAGACTAAGACACAACCACGTTATCACCTTTTAAGGCGGGGCGCTCAGTCGTGTCATCTCCACCATACATCTATGCGTTTTGTTCGTACAACCTTTTCACGACTTTGCTTTCCGCTCTCCTTAGGCCTATGTTCACAATCCGTCTCCTCCCTTGTCCACGCATCTGTCTACCCCGCTCCGCATGACACCGTGCACTGCAGGCGACTTGCATTAACCAATAAAAACACAACCGTAGCCGCTCGTCGCGCACCCCAAGGCACGTGATTAGACGTCAATGTATAGCCCCTGCATTATCCAATGTTCGCAGTGGTTCCAGTGGTCGACACTGTTATAGAATTACCGTTTTGGGAAAGTTACGCACAGACGGTGAACAGGAGGGGAGTTCGTCTGTGGTTGAAATGGCTGAATCTCAATATCGTCGCCTAAAACACCAACTGCGTAGCATCCGCCCACATCAACGACAACAAAATCTAGACCCTGACGCTGAGCCTGCATTTGTCCTCGTTCTGCTCTCATTAATCAAAGCTAAACCAAAGTGCCCAAAATTCTCGATTTGCATCTTCACTATCTTTGCTTGCGATGGTCTGGTGGGGGAAATCGATAGCACTGTCATGTACCGAGGCATTTAATCTAACACATGACTCGCATCAACCTTATATCCCTACCCAGGTCGTAACTCTCCCATCAACTTACAAATCTAGCCATTTCTCATTCCGACGACTTAAGCTATCCTGGTCTTCCCCTAATCCTTTTCAGCCGTCTATGACGGCCCCCAGATCTACCGCGCTTGTTCCTTACACCCTCCCGCCCCGCCATCTCCGCGGACCCATTATAATCTGTGGTATCGTCATGGCGCTTTCCGCCAACAAGCGCATCATTGCCCCTGGCTCTCTTCTCTACGACCAGCTCTTTCCCCGCTCGCCGGTGGTTTGCGAAGCAGTTGTCCGGATGCAACCTATACGGCGCGCACACGATCGAAACCGCTATGTTCGCGACGAAGCTGTGGAAAGGAGGCGTGAGCGCTCTAAGGTTGGACTGGTAGAAATGAATAGTTGAATGTTTTATTGGAGGAAAATTCTGTCTTGAGCATTTCGAAGAGGTTGTCAAAGGTAGAAGGGCGTAAAGATGGGGACTGGTGCGCACGACAGTTTTGTCACACGAGGTAGAGCTGTAGGGCTAAAGACCATGGATAACGTGGGTATTCACCTTTACAATGCCATGTGACTTCACCAAGTAGAAATGGCCCCAGGTGTCGCTACAAAGGAACGTTTCCAGCGTTCAAGAAGCCGAAGAAGGCTCCACATTTCACTACGCGACTATACCATTTACTAGACAATGGTAAGTAGTACAGGGCGAAATTGAGAATACCACGTGTTCTAGAACTCTGAATCCGGAGACTCGTATAAGCGGCTGCGGATCGGTTGGGTAATACGAGAAGTTACGAGGACTACCGAGAAATAGAAGCAAAGTGAGAACAGCTCGCGAGGGCTTCCAGAGCGTTCCGTGCCGAGAACAACACTGGACGAAAACTCTGTAGTCCGTCTTCTCGAACTCCACAAGCTGTGGAAGGAACATCCTTTCCCCTAAACCCACTTTCCACCCACATGACCTTCCCGCCCCACTCTGATTGGATACTCTCCCGGCTATCTCTCGTTTAGGCATTTCAATAACTTCGCTCCATGGATGACCCCTTATACGGCACAGTAATCGACACAAAGTCCGCAAAACTTCTTGAATAGGAAGACTATTCACGTGGAATCATGTACTTCGGATCAACCTGGTCTTGGAAAGGAATATTGGAAAAGTTTGATAAGGCGGTGATTTGGTAAGATCGGCATGATTAGCGGGCCCCACACCCCAGAGTTCTAGCCGAGTCCGTGTGAGATGGGTGGTATCAACAGCAAAAAGAGCACCGATATTACTATTGCGGGAAGAGGATGGTAAAACAGCACGACTTCAGAGCTTGAAGTTCATTACAGGACGAGAACTAGCATGGATGACACTTCTTTGCCTACTCTTCCAGTCTTTGAGGTGCAACATCCGTAATCGCATATTAACCTAACAAATGCACTGCAAACTCGGCGCAAAAAAGGGTCCCAAAGGAGCGACTTGGCTGACGGCGGAGTTTCCCTGCAAAAGATTAAGGACTGGGGTACATGGTCTTGACCGCGGCACGAGTAAATTAGTGCTTTAAGACGGCGCAGCGAGTAACATACAAGAGTTTTGGAGAATTAAATCAGCTACAAGGCGCTAGTCATCCGCCGGTTCTTCTCGGTCTGTCTAGAGAGCTCCGGAGTAGTACCAATGCCGGATATCTTAATCCTGGGGCTGTGAGTTCAGTGTCAAACCCGCTAGGGTTCCCCACTTGAACGTTACGGACTGATGGTGAATCAAGCTGGCGAAGTAATTCATGGGAATGGGAATGTACGTGGAGCTTCAAGTGTAAAGCTCGCTTGGTTAATGTGAATTTCAAGGTTGAAGTCGGGATTCTTTATGCTGGGGCAAGCCTTGGATACGGAGGAGTTCCTCGGGGTGTGAAGGCACCAATAGATAATGAAATACAAGTCTTGTATCACCTTGAAGTTGGGTGCTAAGGATCTCATACTACTCAGTCGAGACGTGGGATGAGACACAAGTCCTAGCAAAGGGTGGCTCCCGCTTCTTGACAAGAAGCCTGCAGAACTACATCACTGATGGTTCTCTACGAAGTCGTCGTGCTTATTGGGTTCACTGTGTCTGAACAGTAGATACGAAAAGCTTCAAACAGCAGAATTTTCTTTAATGATACGCCCTTTGCTATAGATTTGTATTGAAGGGTTTTTGCTGCTGCTGGATATGTTTAAAGCTCGCATATTCTCTACGACTAGGACGAGCGAAACCTGAATCTGTATAAGGGTCGTCTCCCTGATAGCTACCGAGTCCGGATGCCTCGCTTATGCAAGGTTCTACGATCTCTACCACTCAAAAATTGAAATAAGAGGCAGTGAGAGGGTTCGATGCGTTCAACGTCCTTTGAATCTATCAGTGTGCTCTCTGAGATTGCGTAGGCGGCGTTTGCATTCAATTTCACACAACAATATCCCCTTACTGGACAAGTCAACGCGAAGGCATCGACAACTGAGTCGTATCATCGTCCATAGAAATAGCGAGAAAGGTGGATGCCATGGCAAAAGATTGTATTGGCTGTAGACCTGCAAGGGAGGAGAAAGTTCGATATTAGATAAGGCGGTGAGCCTGGTGCGCAAGCGTAGAGTCGTCTAGCGCTGTGCTCACTCTCATTATCCAGATTGTTTTTATGTTCTCGCTATCTTTTTAGGTTAATCTAGAAGATATCCAATCAAGCATTGTGGAATTTCGTGTTTTGAGGATTGCGTAACCCTGAAAAGAATGCTCAGACAATCTTGTTTCCAAACTAGTAGATAAGGAGTAGTGAGTGGGTAACCCAATGACAGCGCATAGATGGAAGTCTCACTGAATAGGCTTCCCGGTAGTGCCTACACTATCTGGTGATAGTAAGATGGGAAGGTTGTGAAAGTGTAGCTAACCTTGTTTTACAGTGCACGGCAAAGTGTTCACTGCGTCTCCTCGGCGACCATTTTACCGCATTTACTTTCGACGGGTCTCATTTCTCTTGTTGCTAGTCTGGACTTCATGGAAGAGAAGAGCGGCAGCAGTGATCGCGGCAAAGGCGCTACTTTGGCAAAGATGAGGCTTCGGACTTGCCAGCCATGTTCGACCTTGAATCTCATCGCAAGTGACATGCCCCGTGAAGGAAAGCGCCAGACGAGGGGTGTGAACCACTATGCCGCCTCCGCGCACAAGGACGGGACATCGGTTCTGCAAGTGGCCTAAGCCGAAAACAATAGCGATTCTTTATTAGTGGCATACATCAAGAAGATCGAGCGGGGAGTCGGATAGAGAAGCGGGGCGCAGAGGAATCCCCAAGCACACATGGGAATCGACAATGGATCATCATTAACCTCACCGCGTATTAGCAAGATCGGTACACTCACAGGGGTAACTCACTACGGTTCCGAGCATCCCTATCATATTAGTATGTAAATACCCGCGAACACCCGCGCGCCCCTTAATACTGTTGGCGGAAGTAGCTATGCGGCCACTGTTTGGGGTCTGTGCTAGCGCTAGTTACTATATAGGCAAGACCTTCTGCCTAACCAATCCACATCTCTTACACCAACTTTTATCAAATACCACCTAACGACCTAGCTACTAAGCTTGATATCAGCCAGCCGCTGAGCTCGATATCAGCCAGCTACTAAGCTCTGCATTAGCTAGCTACTAAGCTCGATATAGGCTAGCTGCTGAGCTCTACTAGTAAGCTTATCCTACCCTAGCTGTTAGCTTCTTATGTAATTAGTTATTTTTAAATATTTCTAATAATTTATAAAGAAAAATACTAAAAATAGAAACGTTTTTAGTATCTCTTTTATTTTTTTTTATTTTTTTTTAATAAAATTAGGGCCCCGCCCCCCCTAATTGCGTGCCAATCTGGGCCCCCTAATTTAGGGGGGACTGGAACCGTAGTACTGTTGGTGCTGGAAATATACTTGTAGCCTTTATTTGTAGCCGCCTTCTTTCTCGACCGCCTCCGATAACATACATAAGCCACTACAGGACGCTTACCATTTTCCATGCTCGCCGAAATAGCTTGAACATCTCCCCTGAATGATCCTTGGCAAGTTATCCATTTTCTGATAAAGCAATAGTTTCGATAGTGGTTCAGCCTCGCTTTCGAGGATCGTGCGGCGGCATTCGCGAATTTAGGCGAGCACCAAGGCTCAGTCGTCGGGGGTCGTAACGCAACACTAACTAAAAACGGTCTAGAGCATCGTCCTTCGGTGCGAACTAAAACAGTGTCCATGCTGTAAATCTAAACTTCAGGACGTCGGGCCAATAAAGCGGAAATATGCTCACCGGTCTTCAGGCGGCCAGAACCGAAACAGGGCGGATAATGCACGGCTGACACAGCAAGCGCCACCTTCCGCCCTCAGAGCCTCAGGGGACTGTGGCATCGGGGCTGTCTTTTGTATACCGGCTGGTGGCCTAGTTGTCAGCTATCGCCCGGCGTTTTGGATAAGGCCATCCACGGGCGTATTGTGTTAATATACAACGGTACATGCAACGGGTTTCTGAATCGTTCCTAACATCTTTCCTTCGATAACATCTTGGACCCAACAACTCAACTGCATTCATTCAGCATTTCAAAATATACTGTATCTTCATTTCCCATCATGCGTTCAGCGAGTTTTGGCGTACTATTCGTCGGGGCGGCCGTCGCCCAATCAGTCATCACCGTCATCAACCCGCTCGAGCCGACTGCAACAATCACTTATAAAGGTGCCGATGACAAAGCCACCACATACGAGAAAATTTGTCCCTCGCCACCAAGCAACAGTACAACCTCAGGTTTCTCCCAAGGAAAAGAGACTGCGACGCGTAAGTTTCTTCTAAGCAGCGTTTCTCTAGTCACTAACTTTGGCTAGCAACTCCTAGCCCTTCTCCAGAATCGGCAACCAACTCACCCTCAAGAACCTCCAATGATATTGAACTGACGCCAATCTCGTCCCCGGCAGCTACAACCGCAGCTGCACGCCTACGTCGTCAAGAGAGCTCCCAAACATGCATAGATTACACGCTCATCCAAGGCGCTGAGACCTGGAACTTCCACGCCACCGATCCTCTCACCGAAGGGGCTTTCACCTACACCGGGGACTGCAAGTGGGCCGGCGAGCTGAAAACTGCAGACATCACCTGTACGGTAGGAGTAGAAGGCAAAGATCGATCTACCGACGCAACTACCTCCACCACGACCGGAAAGTCGACCGACTTAGACTCAGCCACCGCCTTTGCACAAGCAACTGTGGTTAATGCTCCCTCGACTCCAAAGTCTGGTTTTGCTGCCTCGGGACCTCTGCCGACTGGTGCTGTGGCTTTTGTTGGTGGTGCTGCTGGACTTTACGCTGCGGTGCTGGCTCTGTAACTAGCTCTTTAGATTAGGTGTATTTAGGCCTACGCTCAACCACGAGGACATCGGAAATCTTTATTTATTTGCAGATACATTGTCAATCATCTTTGTTTATAATAGCGAAGGAACATTTGCTTACGGTGAAGTTGGACTCTGGCTGACAGTAAAACTACGTTTTCACTACCTTCAAAACCTTCGCGCATTCCAGCTAAGCCCCTGCATCGTATGTTCAATTCTACTTCCTCCCTCAATATTCACATTTGGTTTCGTACCCCGCACTAGCACAGCAACTTAGCGCGTTTTCTCACACGTGACGTAGGAGTCTCTCTAACTTTACATTGTTAAGGCAATCCTACACTGTCAACAAAACCTTATATTGTCGGTACAACTTTCCTTGTGCTTAATTCACACTTCCGCTCCGTTGCCTCTGCAATCTCGCGCCACATCCTAAAGCCACTTCGAAGCTTTTATTTCTACCCTACCATATAACTATGGTTGCTGTGAGTATCGATACTGGTTCTCGACGCAGCTACTCGCCTGGTAGCGTAGAGGAACGTCTCCCAAATCCTCTTGGGCGACGCGTCTCTGAGTCTGCATCTACACAACCACAGACTCTGAACGCAGGCCTGGGCGAGCAATCATGGTCCTCAGAGTCCGCCATCCCGACGCAGCCACAACCGAAGTTTGATCCGTCTTCACTGCAAGCACAAGCTCAAGCCGAACAATTACGAAACGGCCGCAACCACTGGCGTATCCACTCCCTAAAGAAAGAACGCCAGCTCACCGCCCTCGAACGCGAGAACAAGACCCACACCCGAACCATCGCAAACCTAACCTCTCGCAATATCGATCTAAAGGCCTGTCTCACCGATGCCCTCTCCACGGGCAAGACCCTTTTCACACGGTTCAGAGAGCTGACCGACAAATACGACACCCTCGCCAACCAATGCAGCGAAGCAAACCGTACCATCATGCGCCTCCACAAGAGTGACCGTGCAAAGAGCAAGGTACACCAGCATAATTTGAGGCTGAAGGCGACTATGAGAGCGCACGTTTGTAATAAGAAAGGGCGGGAGGATGCACTACTTGAAGCGCTTGCTTTGGCGAATGAGAGGATTGAGGAGCTGGAGAGAGCGGGGGAGACATTGCTTGATGCTTTAGACAAAGAGAGAGATGGCGATGGGAGTATGGATGGGGAAGAAGAGGGGGAGGAAGAATACGTGGGTGTATTAGGCGCGGAGGCGAAGTTTAGGGGGCTGGTGGAGGATGAGGACTTTAGAGAGCAGAAGGCTCTGTGGGAGGCATTTTTGGAGGACTGAGGCAGCGCGTCACTTTTAGACGGCATACCGAAGCAACAACTACACCGGTTATAAAACAAAAGAGCCGGCGTTGATAGTACTCCCAGCACTCGCGACCCGCCAGATAGACGGGGTGTATATCTTTGCGGAGTTTGCGCCCTTGACTAAGTTGCGCTTCTCGGTCGACGAAAGAGGCGGCATCCTGTAAGACTTCTTTCGGTGGAAATGGAGGGTTAGTGGACGGGGATGAATGAGACCTCATAGAACTCCGTTGGTGCAAAGCGCAGCAGCACTCTTACTGCCAACAGCCAAGACCGCGTCAACAACATAGGAAAACATTGCATTGTATGAGCGAAAACGATAGATATCAAATGTATATCATTCTTCAGAAAGCTAGAGATGTTCGAGTTTAAACGAGTGTGCCTCTCCGTCTTTGTTCTCCCGACCCATCAGCCTTGCCGCAGACTAGCCTTCTCACACCCCAAACCCCATCGTAAAGCACCATGACTCTCCAGCAATCTTTCGTGCACTTCGTACCCAGTTCACTTTACTATTGTCAGCTCAATGCCCAGCGCTTGCAGTTTACCTTCCATCAAACCCAATTCACAATCCGAATCGAAAGGAAACACTAAAGAACTTACCGATAAACCTTGCCATCGCTTAGACATTCATGACGGCATCGGTAACCATGTCGCCATTGTTGTCCATTTTCTCGTTCGCGTCCATGTTAAGGCCCATTCCTGGGTCGGCGTTCGTGTCCATCTCGGAGTCCATATCGGTGGTCGTGTCCAAATTGCTGGCATTGTCCATGTCGGTGGTCGTGTCCAAATTGCTGGCATTGTCCATGTCGGTGTTCAGATCGGAGGTGCTGGCTGTGTCTCCCTTCATCGCCATATCCGTGTCACGCTTGATCTTCGCCATACCCATGTCAGTGGTGGTGTCGGTGTTGGTATCGGTCGTATCGATCGTCTCGGTCGTGTCGGTGTTGGTATCGACGTTGGTATCGGTGGTATCGATGTTGGTATCGGTGGTGTCGGTGTTAGTATTGGTGGTATCGATGTTGGTATTGGTGTCGGTATTGGTGGTGTCGGTATTGGTGGTGTCGGTATTGGTGGTGTCGGTATTGGTGGTGTCGGTATTGGTGGTGTCGGTTGTGGTCGCCATGTTGGCGTCCATCATACTAGCGCCCACCAGGTCGGAGGCCATCGCATCCTCACTCATGGGTATGGCGATATCGGTATTCACGACGGGTATGGCGGCCGCGAGGGTGAGAGGAAGGAGGGCGAGAAGAGCGGCGAGCTGCATGGCTAATATGAGAGAAGCTGGTAGTATTTCTCGTCAAGTGTATGAATGAAGAAGGGTGAAAGTCTTAATTTAACGATGGCGATGTTGATAAACGTAGCAGACGAGCTCCACTATATACTCGTCCAGCCTCCAGAGCAAGCTCCCGTCACATTGACGTGATATCAGGCGCAACATCCTCATAGCCCTGAGTAACGCTGTTGTAAATTGCCAGTATGTTTTCCCGTTCAATTATATAGCAAACATTGGTAGCGGAGTGACACTGCACGCTACACCCGGCATGTTGCAATAGGCTAGTAACGTGAGGCGCGTGACATCCACGGGTACTGCATGCGCTTTGTTGGTGTCCAACTCGATTAGCCGGTAGATCTGTCGCAAACTTATCTTTTTGTGGCACAGAAATTTTCACAACGGCCAGCAATACAGGCTGTCAATTTTATGTATAGCCGTAGTAACATTGAGTAAATTTAGTGTGATATGGCGGCATATTATACTTGAGCAATAGGTACACTGCTTCCGAGCTAGGGTAAATGGTCTTCCATTCAGATTAGCGACAAAGTGCCATGGTTGTTACAGCCGTCTACGATCAACAACACTTTTAGCGAATGGGCCTCATGACGAGCAAACACCCAAGCGAGTGAAACCTTGATTGCAACAGTCTCGTACACAAATCCTATAGGAAAAGGGCGACAGAGTGTTGTCGTCACAGGCGGGCCATTCCGTTGGTGACCGATCGGCAACTGAGTGGGGCAGGCCGGTCGCGTCGCGGGAAGGATAATAGGTCGGGAACAGAGACAGCGTACCTCCTCCGGACGTAACATTACAGAGTCTTCTAGTAGCTATCTAACTCAACTCGCCTTCTAAGGGAGGATCGCGGAGTTTAGTATCGTTGCCGCTGAATGAACTACATCGCACAATGCACGGCATGAGTCCATCACGTTGTACCGGGGTAAAGAGTTCCATTCCAATCTACGCGGGCCCATGATAGCAGTGTGTTTGAGAAATTTCGGCGCGCCCCCGATCCCGAAGCTTCTCAAGGACATGAGTGATCCCACCAACCCGACCCCAATATCAGTAATGGCTCATGACGTGTCCGCATATCGGACAATAAGTTTTCGTGGGTGACGTATCTACAGTCATGTTTGCAGCACGTGAAAACTATGTGCGCAGTCGATTTTTCGGGGCGCTCGAGGTGGAGGGGGCTTGTTCGGTGCGATTGCGGCCATGGTCCCTGATTGCTACATGTCGCTATTGGTCTTGGAAGCGCGATAGATTGACGGGCTAACTAATGGTCTATAACTAAGTTGCTTATGGTAGTGGTGAGAAGCTTGTTCCGATATTATCAATAAAGAAGTTCGAGGCTCTTTCAGAACCGCACTGCGAGGCGGGCATAGATATGAAATACGGGGTTACGTCCTGTGATCTCTTGTGTAAGAGGATATCGAATGGAAGCCTACGTTTATGTGCCACGTCTTGGCCTGTTGTAAATGGTTTAGATTTTGGTCAGAAAAGTTTCTCATAAGACCAGCTTGCTACACACGGTAATGAAGATACCGTGTTCGGGCTTCGCGAAGTAACCCTCATAAAATCGTCGTGGCCGGACCGGTGTAGGCAGATGAGGGGGTTCGTGTTTAGAATCTCGGTACCGGGGCAAGGTGAAATCAAAGCCATAGTCAAACGGGTGGATGATATCTTATCAGAAAACCGAACGTTCGTACCACAGTGGGATGGGACACTCTAGCGGCGGAAAAGTGACGTCATCAGCCGTGTCACCACTTTGCACGCTGAATTGCGCATGTACACTTCGCGAATGAAATTTAAATTCCTCAATCATTTCGCTCTCATAAACGCTATCATCATCCTCGCGTATTGATTTACCACTCATTAGCCCTCGGTGCCGCTCAAAGGAGATCGCAGCCGGCTCTACTCTACTGCACGATCTAACCCTCTAGAACTGAAACACGCAATGATGGGGACAAACACTACCCCCCGCCGGGGCCACATCGGCATCAAAGCAATCCTAGATGACATGGTCGACGTCCTCCCACCTGAGAACACAACCAACGTGGCCTACATGCGTGTCCACACCACCTTCGGTCTCCTTCCGCAATGCGTCAAACAGGCCGAGACAAGCGACGACCCTTCCAAGCAATACCGAGAGCTCCAAAAACTCGAAGAAGCGCTCCGCAAACGCCTCCAAGACCTTAAAGCCAAGAAGGGCATTCCGCCGAAAATGCAAAGCTGCTTGGACGAGCTGCGCGACGCCATTAAAGAAGCTCTGGAGCAGGGAGTCGATATGGATTTCATGATTAAAGGGTATGAGGAGATGATTGCGGCGCCTGAGCCGACGCTTGAGGAGAAGATGCTGAGGAGGCCGGAGCGGATGGTTACAGAGAGCAGGTTCAAGAAGTTGTGGGAGGAATTGAAGGAGGAAAAGAAGAAAAATGCTGAACTGAATCGGGAGAACAATGAGTTGATTATGCGGCTAAAGAGGGTGGAAGCTGAGCGCGATCAACTCCTTCGGTCTTAGGGAGGCCAGGCCAGTGGACATTTTAAGTGGGTGACCATAAGGGAACAGCGATTCAAATGGAGCTTAGTAATGCATCTTATTAGGTGGCTCATTGCTGAACGAGATAGAGAAACAAGCGGTTCACCTGTTGGTCACGAGACTGGACGGTCTCTTCTCCTCACATGCATATGCCTAACTCACTATAGGCTGAATGTAATGTATGTACAGATGCATATGTACATCTTATGGGCAGATAGCACTTCCGGTATCTTCATAAGTCTTACCCATATATATCTGAATGTTAAGTTGATCTCATTGCTCAGAAACCTAGACAGCTTCCCACACCAATCATTACCATATAAGCCCTGAATGAACCGACTGTATGTTCTCCACTCCTAGCATCCGCTGCCTCCTTCTCTTGTGATTCAATTGTACTGATAGTTGACGAGAGCGCACTTTTGAGATCCTTCACTACAGGGCACCGTTGAATCAGTTTTTGCACCAGCAGTTTATTGCAGTACGTTACAATGCTTCTCTTGCCTGCCAAGCCGCTAGAGCCTTATATCCCCAGTATAGAACAGCTACAGAACTCTTGTGCACCCACCTCATGTGCCAAAAAGCCGCTTTGCAGCCGCGTCGGAGGACAGGATGGCGAAGCTGAGCGCACAGCAAGACCGGCGAACCAATCGCCTAAACCCTTCACCTAAGCATGAACTGGACACGCCGCAGAGGCTAACATGGAGTCTGATCACTAGAACGAAGAAGTTTGCGAAAGAGAAAAAGAAAAAGAAGCTTGCGAAGAGGCTGCGACAACACGGTGCAGAGAGCGAGGAGAGAGCACGCGATGACCTCCCGCATCCCTCATTGGCTGCCGATACCAACGCAGAGCACACAAGCAATGATGCGTCACCTTTCTCAGAGCTAGTTGCAGATACGGAACGGAGCGGCGTAAAATATATCGAATCGGAGGTCAAAACGGAAGGGCACGATGGTGATATCCAATCAGACGCGGACGATGGCGCCACGAGCGCTACACCCGAATCCGCAGTCTTGGAGGCAGAAACACGCGCAAGGACGGCAGAAGACATCATCAAACAGGGCCAGCAAACACGCCTCCGCCACATTCGCCAAGGTCACTGGGACCTTTACTCTCACTGGTTCAACCAGATGTGCCTGGGCGCTAACATCCTGCGCGACCATCAACGACTGGGCTTGCTTTTCCAGCGTGGAGAATCCTACGTCGACCCGCGCGGTAAGAAACAGTGGCGATTTTGCGCGGGAATGGTCATTGGCGACGTCACCATCCAAACCAACGTTATGGACATACCGAAATATCCATCAAGCGAGCCGGTTACGGTCCTTGCGGAGGCGGAGGATGGCGCCATGTTCGACGCCCAGTTTACATTTCTAGGTGTTGGATGCTTAAAGGTCGTTTTGCCAATGTGGGTGATCGTGCATGCCCTGGGAATACGGAGCGAGAGAGGGTATGGGGATAATACGATTGAGTTCATTGGAGTGCAAAGTAGGCGGGGCGAGGGCGAGGGCGAGGGCGAAAGCGACTGACGTACCTGTCGGGAGCGATATGATCAGCCAGGCGACATGTATTCGTTGGATCTCTCAAGATGAGTCTTACCAATCATGGTTTATTGTAAGGACAGGGAACGGAAAAAAGCCTTCAAATACTCCCTCTCATGCAGCCTATCTACAAAACAATTGAGGATATATTCTTCGCGTTTATTGGAGCATCAAGGTATCGAAGGACGTGAGAATATGAGGTCTAGGAGAGTGGAAGGGATAACCATCGAAGAGCGCAAGTACAAATGGAATATATCAAACGCAAATTATGCAAAACATGAAGTCCATACGATCATAAACGTACTCTCGTCTCCATCAATTCTTTCAACAATCAATCTCTCATCGCCCCCGCCATCTCAGATGACTCTTCAGACCCCTCCACATCATCCCCAGTCTTTTCAAAAACCAAACACAGGAAGAAAGCCAGCACCTTACTGGACCCCGTAACTGCAAACCCCAGCACCACCCAACAAACGAGCTCTACAACTGTGACTGCCATGATACTCGTAAAGACAAGTGTACCGGCAATATAATACACACTCCATGCCATCTGTACAGGCCAGTCTTCATCCGCGCCCTGCACCGCCGAAATGATCTTCCTCTTACGCTCTTGATCCTTTTCCGGCGGCATCGGCACCCTGAAGCCGTTCTTCGTGAGGGGCGCGTTGGGATCGACATGCTGGAGGCGCTCTGGTAGTTTTTGGTCGCGCCGGCGCCGTAAGGAGGCGAAGAGTGCGTGGATGGAAGCTGGCAAGAGAGCGATTATATACCAGGTTGGTATGATGAGGGGGAAAGGGCAGCCGAGGGCGCTGCGCTTGCTGTAGACTTCCATAAAAGTTAGGCCAACGTAGCTGGCGATAAGCGACGCCCAGAGCCCCGCAATGACAACGATAATAGACCCGCGACTAAGTGTCCATGCCTTCTTAGCAATCATGTTGTTCGCTCTATTCTTGACCCTCGTCTCATTCCTGTTCCCGGTCTCAAATGGCACCAATCCCAACGCCAACACCAAGACTTCCACAATCCAGTTCACTCGCTTCGTTACATATATTATCCTTCTCTCCGGCCACGCGATATCTTTCAATGTCAATGGAATAAGGCCCATAACGAGGGCTGTGGCGGCGAACTGTTGTTTCCGAGATTCGCCCGCAGCTTCAAACAGACAGTCTGCTATGACCCAGCATTTCTGTACGTCACCGTGGAACCAGGTAAAGTAGGGTTTGAAGGGCGAGTAGACGAGGGTAGCTTCTGTGTTGGGGGGACATTGACCGGTGTCCATGCGGCGGCCGCCTGTTTCGCCATCGGCGCTGGCGAGGAGGGGGAGGAGGGTGAAGAGGAGGGCGATTGGTAGGAGCGTCGTTGGTGGTGAGAAGCGAGGCGCCATTTTGGATGCTTTCAGTCTTGCGGGCGGAAGAGCGATGTTAATGCGGACAGCAGGTGCGGCGACTGTGTGGTCGACAACCCTTCTCAAGCTTTACGAATGTAGCGTCTGGACTATATATAAGAGTCGCCGGAATTATCGGAATTATCCGCATCCTTATACCAGCCCATTGCATAAATAGAACGCCGACTCAGAGGGTTGGTTTTTGGCCCCCAAGCAAGGCTAAAGGGATCCCCCTGTTACGCTTGCGCCTTGGCCGCTTGGAATCGCTAAATTCCGCGCCTATACCTGACGCTGAAAATCTTCGATTTGCCCTTGAGAAAGACTGAGACGGTTTCCACAAGTGCTAGGCCAATAAACGAAGCGGAGCGCAAGAAGAGGGAAGCAAATGAGGTGTGCAATGGGGTAGCATGGTGGACTCACTGTGGGTCCCGGCGCAGGAGTCATAAAAACACATGGAAGTATTCTTGATTAATTACAACTCTGCTCGTTCTTGATAGCTAAGTCGGTGTTAGAGTCGGTGTTAGGGTGGTTTGGGGGCCATACTTAACCACAGGTAGTTGGCGTGATTCCTGATTATAAAAGCAAATTCCTGTGGGCGCATAGAATATTCAATGACTTCGAGGTCTAGGCACGCACTAGCCACTACTGACAGTCCGATCAAGTGCACATGACACTGACTTTCTCGTATCCAAGAAAGAAGCATTACGAATACGTGTACATCAAATGTTGTCTATCCCGCTTCCAGTCCTATGCGTCAGCAATTTTTCGAACTATGGATTTAGGCCCATGCACGGGCCTTCCTGAAACAACTGTGAAGCACAGGCCAAACACAAATCGAAGTAGAGGAGAAGGACCCGAGTACAGAGACATGCAAGACTCGTATCGAAGGAGCGAAACATATTATATAGCATGGTTAAAGTGTCTAAGCCAAGGAAAGTTTCTGCCCCGCTACATTAGCCACCAGTATTGCAATGCAGGTGGACGAAACTCTATCATCGCCCCCACTTCCAGGCCGGTTCCGACATGTGCTTGTGCAGCTAACTAATTCAGATCGTGAACAGCCTCAGACGAATCCCATAGAGGCAGCAAGACCAATCGGGCGGCGCGTAGCCAACGCTGTGGAAGAAGCCATTGCCGCCACGCAAACGCTCACTCATCGCCGCCGCCATCATACTTGGCGAACAGCTTCTTTGCCTCCTCCTCTAACTCATTCCTCTTCTCGAACCACTTCACGGCCTTCTCATGCACACCAATGAACTCCATATGAACCTTCCTACCTTCAACCTCCCCGGTCGCCTTCCCCTTTAGCAGCAGATTCAAGTCAACCCGGAGCTGTAAGTAGCCATTCCCTAGGAATACTATGTCCATCGTATAGCCTTCCGCAGCTGTCTTAACGGTGGTCGTGCGGAACGATGCGTGCGGTGGCGTAGAGAATGCGAGGATCGAGTACGACATGGATCGCGGTGGGATGTTGAGGCGAGCCGTGTACGAGTTCTGGTGCTTGAAGCCAGCTATTGAAGAGATGGTAAGCGTGCGCTGACCATAGCCGTACCTGTCGAAGTGAGTCTCGGCGTATTTCGGGCAATACAATGTCCATATCCCCTCAAGGCGGCCAATGGGAACAGGCACACGCGCCTTGAGCGACAACATCAATAGCTCGTCGGCCAGGCGGGCCTGATCAGTGGCATCTTTAAGGACGTCTAGATCACCACCTTCGGTATCTAGGTGCCTTAGAATATTGAGGTCCTCTTCTTTGCTAAGACGGAGGATCTCTTCCTTCTTGGCGGTGCAGCCAGTCACTGTGCCCAGACATGGCAACTGATTAGATGCATTGTCGACATCCCATGCTATAGACTGTTCGAGGTAACTCAGCTCTTCTGAGAAATTGACAGCTTTTTGCAGGTCATGGAACTTCTCGTTGAAGACGTTCATTGATGCCTCTTGATGTATCTCCCGGCACTCTTTCACCTTGGCCTCTGGTAAGACAAATGGATCGACTTCTGCGCCGGAACGCGTGTATGGCTTGCTAATGCGAGCAAATGCATCGATGATGCTTGGCGTCGAACTCGACTCTGGTTGTGACGTTACGGTAGATACGGCCCGCCGAGAACGCGGCTTTGGCTTAGCCTCCTTAAGCGATGGTCTTGTATGCTTGCTCAAGTTCGCACCAGTCAATGCATTTGGAACACTTGGTCTAGATATACCGTTGGTAGGTACCGAAGGAGCGGATTTTGGCGTCCGCGCATCTCCAACTGATGTTGGCGTGGAGAGAAGCACAGTTACAGACTCTTTCCTCGACGGCTTACGTTGCCTGGTGGTATCGCGGGCTGACCCCAACTGCGGAAATGGTACGGGGCTCTTCCACTGTAGCTTGACCTTGCTCGCAGCTTTAGAGGGTGGCGTCTCTGGAACAAGAACGGCCGAGTTGGTGGAAGGGAGCTGCGACAGCTGGGGAGGCGGAATAGGTGTCTTTCTAGGCGTCGTAGTCGTGGAAAGTGGCTTATCGTCTTGCTGTTGCGCAGTCTTATTCTTTCTCTTCTTGTGCTTCTTCTCCTTCGACTTATCAGCATTAGGAGCCTCTCCGTCCTCAACTATCTCGCCATGTGTCTGGTGATCATCGCCGTGAACATCCTGACTCTTCCTGCTCGACTTCTTCTTCTTCCTTTTGGAGGGCTTCTCTGGAGTTTGCGGCGTCTCAAATGATTGTGTGCCGGGCGCCACAAGACCGTTGAGTGAAGCCATCACGTTGTCTACCAGGTCTTCGCCAACAACAAAGCTACTGTTGGCTATGTTATCGTATACAGCAGTGGGCGTCTCCACATAAGCCTCGCTCTCTCTCTTACGCTTCTTCTTGCGACCCTCGGAAGTTTGAAGTTGCTGAATCGCTCCCGCCTCTTCCTTCTTCGCCTTCTTGCGCTTTTTCTTGGACTCAGAGACGTTTGGCGTCGCTGTCAAGGATTGGATGGCACCACTTGCGTCCTGGCCTGTCTCTTCACTCAACGATTTTCTTTTCTTCTTTTTCTTCTCCTTGCGCTGCCTCTCGCCTTCTCGCGCAGTATCGTTCGCTCCATCCAGGGTCTGGCCCGCAGCAATGCCGGCCTCAGTCGGCTTCTCGGGTTTGGGAACGGTTTGGAAATCATTCGAGTTGAAAGAGCGGCGCGCCATCTGTCCGCCGTAGAGGTGATGGCGCCCCATTGAGTACAAGCCCTTCGGCGGCATGGTGACAATGCCTCCTTATCCCCTATTTCGTATTCTGTCACAGCTTCTCGCTTCCGTCTCCGTCCAAAGGAGGCGCACACCGAGGCCCGTCGACACACACGGACCAATTAGAGACTACCTGACGCGAAAGGCGCAACGCGCTTTAGAAAACGACGTGTCAGGTCGCAGTCGCTGGTGTCGGCGCCAAATAGACGTACTCACCTTGTAGAGCACTAAATCCGCAACAAAAGATGCGTCGCGGTGCAGAGTCGGTAGGAGGGAGGGAGGAAACTTGCAGTCAGTCGACAGCGCTTTCGGTTGTAAACAAACCCACGCTGAGTGAAAACAAGTGTTTTTCCGCAAGTGAGCACGTGAAAACGTATTCATTAGGATTGAAACAGCTCATATCTGTCGATTCATCACCTCGCGGTGAAGGTGACATGATGTGTGTATGGCAAACACCGCACAAGCGTCTGAGCGGAGTGCAGCAAACAGGCAGCGCAAGCGCGCCACGCAGCTCTCCCATCTGGGGTGATGAGCTACGGACGAATGCACGACCATTGTTCATGATCCGACGAAGAAAAAAAGCGGATCGATGGATATTGATGCAGTCGAAGTGAGAGCTCACTGAGATGACGAGAAAGCCACGGGCACGGACCCTGCCCCACTTTCTCGCTCAAGCAAGAAGACACGCGTTTGACATGCCATCGCAGAAGCCTTCGTATGGCCAAGGCAAGATAATAGCATCCTAATACACAATACACTGACAGAACTCCCCATTTCTACAAATGCGCCTTCAATTTCTCATTCTCTCTGAACCTCTTTGGCCAGATACCCTGCTTCCCCGGACTCAAAATACCCTTTGGATCCAACGCATCCTTGATGGTCTCTACGAACCTCCGGTATGCATGATCATTGAAATCATACAGTGACGCCACGAGATCTATAAACCCCATCAGCATGTGCTAGTCTTAGTATAAGAGGAGCCGGATTGAATGGACTGACCCATGGTATTTATATGACTCCTATACTTGCTATACCCCCTCTTCTTGCCCTCCTCAAACAGATTGCGGAAGATTGTTTGCACAGCTTGCCGGTGTGCGACGTTGGTTTTGTCAAAGGACATCATGTTGACGAAAATGACGTGGCGCTCGTGCATGAAAAAGTCGCAGAAGAGGTCGAAGTTTTCGGCTTCGGTAATTCTGGGTTTGCGGTTAGCTTCACACGTATCATCATACATGGCTATGTTGTAAGAAGAAAAAGAGAATGATCGGAACGTACTTTTTCGCTGTCCTTACCCATTCCAGAACAGCCTTCCCATTCGACGGTATGATCGGACTGTAATCGTAATGCGCACCTATCCCGCCCCCGTCCTTTGGTAGTCGAAATTTCACCATCGGCAGACTCCACAAGCTTGGGACACCGACGAAGAATCCACCGTGGGGATCAGGAATCGACGCAGGATCTAAAGTCTCTCCCTCTCCAGCGCTGAAGATCTCGCCGTTGAGTCGTCCCTTCGGCAGCTTTTTGGCCACAATTTTCTTCAACTCGTTGAAATGCGCCTGCACCACATCTGTAGCCCCATACAGCCCAAATTTCGCATTCCAGTATCCGAAGTTGAGTTGTGCCTGGAGTTCCTTCAAGCGCCACTCGGGTATGGGACCCGGTTGCGGCCATAACTCGTCGCGCTGGCCGACCATGCTAATCCACTCGGTGATATTGGAGACGTAGACTGTGTTGGGGAGTAAGCCATCTCGCCGCAGCGGACCGAACACATCGACGATCGTCTCCAGGTCTTCAAAATCAGGCATGTCGAAGGAGCAGGACATGAACGCTTGCGGAGCGGGGGTGAGCCATATCCCGAGCTTGGTGACGACGCCGAGGTTAGACTGAAGGAAGAGCCCCTCGATACTGGGCCCGAATGTGAACTTGGAGAGGTGAGAGGAAGGCGAACCAGAGACGGCGAACTGGCCTGTCCGTACAAGCTCGCCGTTTGCAAGCATAGCTTCTAGGCCGCAGATATGCTGATGGTGCGTTGCCGTCGGCGTGAAGCCCGTGCCCCGGTCCAGCGTATTCCCTACGACTGATCCCCAACCCAGCGAAGGCACAGAAGGCCATACTTTGAGCTTGTGCGCGACACAGTACTCGTACAGCTCCGTAAAGGTAACACCGGGCTCAACAACAGCGTAAGCATACTCTTCATTGACTTCAATAATCTTATCCATCCGATGCAGATCCAGCGCCACCGAGCCGTTAACCCGTGGTGCAGGTCCTCCATATCCTAGATTCTTCCCTCTCGAGAACGTCCATACCGGGATCGTGTATTCATTGCAAACCGCTAATACTCTTCTCATCTCTTCCACGTTCTTTGGTCGTACTGCTGCACTGGGCATTTTTCTGATTCCCTCTTCAGCACCTAGCTCATACGGATCAATGTATTCGGTCAGGGCATCGCCAAGGAGAACCTGTTCATAGCCAACGATGGCCATGTACTGCAATATGGCGGCGTCGAAGGCATAGCGCGTTACACCTGGCGGCAGTACGGATTTGAGCGGAACGGTGATGGAGTCCTTGAAGAGGTTGTAGTGGGTGGATTGGTACTCAGTGTTCTTGTACGCTAGAGATGGAGGCATTGTGGCAGTTGATAAAACGGCAAGACTTTCAGATAAGCTTATAATTTCCTAAGGAGTTAGATAAATACATGGAATCGTAAGGCCTATATGGGAGAAAGACACGGCAAGCTGCAGACTCGGACCTAGATATGCAGGGGTCGCCTTCCCCACAATGCGGAGTAGACCCCACATCTCCAACGCTCAGCAACAGAAGCAGCACCATCTCAACGTCCATTGTTTCGAAAACCTACATCATGCGAATTTTATCACTCTCACGATCGCACGATGATCATGTCGTAAGTTCATTATATGTGCGTTGGAAGGTTTGGTCGACATTGCGACACGCGAGACGCGACGCGACGAGCAAGCTGATGCCATGGCTAGACTGTCAAAGAGAAGCATTGCGACGAGAGTATAATATCCGAGGGGTTCGATTTTGATGGAAGTCTCTGTTTGCTTGATGGCCCCGGTCATGGTTGGCATTGAGGAGTCTCGTTGACGGCGGCCGAGTACTTGGTAGGCCAATCAACCAATGCGTGCTTTCCATCACAACAACCTCAGCGACTGCATTAAATCACAAGTCATGTCGCCATTTCCTCCAAACCACCTCTAAGACTCGCACCTGTTTAGCAACTTCAGCTGTCACCATCATAATTACGGCATTGCTGTCTAGTATACCCATTGTGCTCGGGCCTATTCATCTAATCTATCCAGGATTCGGTCCGAACGCCACCTAACCAACCCATATGCGAAAACCATCAACATTATCACTAGAAGTGCTCTGCAACATTGAAGATGAAGCAATGCAGCTCTGCGAACCTGTTGATCATGCTCGCCGGTTCTTCTCAGGAAGAAGCGCGCTGTAAACAAGCCCCCTAAGTCTTACCACCCTGCGCCTTCTCCTGACTCCGGATTTGGCCCTGGTCCCTCTTCTCATTCTTGGGTGCAGTTGATGAAGCGCGGGAGTCGACACTGCCCTTCTTCTCCGGGACCTTGTTCTCCGAGACCTTGTTCTCCGGGCCCTTGTTGTCCTTGAGCTCGTTCAAGGCGGCTGAGGAAGATGTCCCGGAGTCCATGCCGCCTTTCTTCTTCCTGGAGGCCTTGGATTTGTTGTTCTTTTTCTTAGGTTTAGCAGCGGCGTCGGGTTGCTCAGTATTGGCGAAAGCAGCATTAGAGGTTTGCTGGCCCTCGTCTAGATGGCCTTTGCCATCTCTAGACGGCTCAGCTGTTGCCTTCTGGAAGGACGATTTGTCTTCGCCCGTCGTCAGGTCAGCTGCCTTGACATCGGTATCGACCACTGAGCTCTGGCGGCTGTCCATCTTGACACCCTCATTCGCCTTCTTGCTCTCATCAGTCAGCTTCATCTTCAGCTCCTCCTTCTCTGTCTTCTGGCTTGCAAGATTAGCATCGAATCTCTCCTGCCACTCCTTCATCCCCCTCTGACTCCGCTGCTCATCCTCCTTCTCGATCGGCGCCACTGCACTCTCAAGCACCCTCACGATCTCCTTGTGCATCCCCTCATACCACTTCTCCAACGCCTTCACAGCCTCTCTGTTCAATTCTTCCAACATATCTTTATACCTAGCCACACTAACACAATAATCCAAAGCTTTTGTAGAGTGCTCGGATGCCTTGCGCATACTATACGCCGCGGCTTGCAGGTGCTTATCTTTGCTATCACCAGGAGGGTGCTTCACTGCGAGCTCAAGGTTCGTGGCGACTAGGTCTTGGTACTCGCGAGCGCAGCTCTCGTGGCGGCGCTCGGAGGAGATATAGTTACCGAGGACATTGAGGATCTCGGTGCGCCTGACCGTGATGGCTTCTTGGGCTTCGAGGTGCGCTGTACGATGGTCGGCGAGGGGTTCCATCATGCTGTGTCGGGCAGTGGCGGACAAGGCCGCAAGGTGCTGGAGAGCGCTGTAATCCGCGTATGGGTTATGCGGCTCCCGCTTCTCCTCATCTTTCTCGCCAGTGTTCTGCCTATCCGGGTTAAAAGTAATGGTCGAAGTAACACCGGAGATATCGACAGAGGCCGCACGAGCGCCTTCAGACACGTTTCGCTTCGGTACGTTCAGCATCGACGGTGTCGCGGAATACGTCGGCGCAACACTCATCGGCTTAGGCGGTCCCGCATTGTTCGCCGTCAAATTGTAAGGGTTGTTCACGATCTTTGCATGGCGCTGCGGAGTCGGTGCGTGTAGCGTCGGAGTGAATTGGCGAGGAGAGGGGTTGGTAGTGTAGCTGCTGGATCGCGAACCCGAAACTCCAACACTACCGAAGCTGCTCATGCGAGCCATTGGCATCGGTGGCGTGCCAGTGAAGGGAGCATTCAGGCCTGAGACCATACCGACAGGTGCTACTGGTGGCGGGAAAGGCATCGTGGTGTTTGCCATACCATAGCCAGCAGGCATCTGTGTCCAGTTCACGTCATTGGACACCGACTGGGGTTGCTGGACATATCCGCCTCCAGGATAGCCTTGGGCACGACTGTTAGTAGCGCCATTGTTGGCCTTTCCTCCACGCTTGTTCTTGCCTTTGGAGTTTCCGCGCCCGCGACCATTGTTTCCATGGCCATGGCTTCGCTGGCCGTTCGGATTGGACTGCTGGAGGTTCGGGTGGTCGATTTGCTGGCTACCCTGCATCTCGGGCGGGAAGAAGGGCGTAGCGTTGGACTGCATGTTCTCCATTGCAGTTGGGCGTATGGTACAGGATCTCACCTGCTCGCCGAGATAGTTAATGCTATACACACGTAAGTCCGAGTTTGCGCGGTGAAGCAGCGGAGGCTATGTTTCGCAATCGCAGTCTTGTTTACGGAAGTGGGGGACCCAAATACCTTGAGAGCGCACCTCTATTTGTGTATGTTAAGGTGAGACCGCGTATTGATTCAAAAGTGGTGCGGATCAAAAGAAACTTATCGGTTTCAGCGGTGACGCGCGGTCACGTGCCTGGTTATTCACTGCGAGTTCTCACCGCTTTTCTGGTCTGTGGGAAGATTCCGAACCCAACATCTGAATCCAATAAAAAGACACAAAGAAAGAGTTTGTTTCCTTATACAAGGCTTACCTTTGTGGATGCAACGAGTGGTGCTTCGCGACGTTGACATATTGTGTACATCTATTAGAAAATTTGCTTGGTACGTTGGACAAGACATGCAACCATCTTTCAAAATGTTCGGTCAGAATCATTGCATTTGTAGTCAAAATAGCCCAACGCTATCAAGTAATAATCAGATTCTAGCGGCTCGGCCACATCTCGACCCGACAACTGGCCACATCACCGGACAGATGCTGTACATTTGTTTCGTACGCCGACGCGTAAATGTTTTAAGAATTCTATCAACTTAACTCTCTCCCAACTATATAGTGAACCTCTCTAGATTCTCCTCTGCGCAGTCCTCCGCGATCTTCTTCACCTTCTCCTCTCCAAGCTCCTCGAAAATATCGAAACCCCAACGCGACTGCACATTAAACCTTTTGTGCCTCTCCAATGCATTAAGCTCTTCAAATGCATGGTTCGGGAGTTCCTTGACCTGCAGATTGCTCTTTATCCTGCTCGGTGTTACACTCTTCGGCAACACGACAGTACCGCGCTGAATGCCCCAGCTCGCCAGCAACTGCCCACCGTCCATACCTAGCCTCCGTCCGAGTACACCAACGAGCGCATCGTCGACTGTGCGTGGCTCACCTGTTTGGTTGTTACCGAGCGGCGAGTAAGCTTCGATGATGATACCCTTGCTCTTGCAGAAGTCAAAGAGCGCGGGCTGTTGAAGGTAGGGATGCGCTTCGACCTGATTGACAGCAGGCACAACAGTCGTCTTAGAGAGCAGGTCGGTGAGTCGGTTGATGGTGAAATTTGAGACACCGATTGCGCGGACTTTGCCGGTTGAGAGGAGCTTTTCCATGGCCTTGTAGGTTATGGCGGGGTCGATGTTGGTGAGGTCGAAGACGCCGTTTTGGCGCAATGGGAACCATTTGCCACTCTTGCCATTAAATGCACTGCGCGTATGAATACATGAGACGGTCCGGTGAGGATACTCTGACTTACACAGGCCAATGCATCAGGAAAAGATCAAGATACTCAACCCCGAGGTCCTGCAGGCTCCTGTCGAGCGCTGCCTCTACATCTTCTGGCGCGTGCTTGGTGTTCCACAACTTGCTAGTGATGAAGATGTCGGAACGAGGAACGCCGCTTCTTTGAATGCCAACACCTACTTCCACTTCGTTTCGATAGATGGCAGCGCAGTCGAGGTGACGGTATCCAGCTTTGAGTGCAGTCTCCACGGCGTGCTCGACTTCGCCGGGCTTCGCCTGCCATGTGCCAAAGCCGACAGCAGGTATCTGAGCGCCCGTATTGAGGGTGAAATGTGTGGCGATAGGCATGGTTCCGATGAAGTGCGGTCAAGGTGTGGGAAAGATGTGAAGTGAAGCAGACGGTCGTTCCAAGGACAATCGAGGACATTGTGATGGCCATGAGTACTCCACTCCATTGTTGGTAGGCACGGAAATGGAGTGGCGGAAGGTGCGACGGCCGGGGCGGAAATATCGGGATGGCAGGAGCGCTCCACTGCCGCTACCCCGCCTCTGCCGGAAACCGCTCTTATTCGTTCCATCTCCCGTCCCCAGGTTTCCTCCATCCCCGGATTTTGCCTCTGCGTGTCCGCCATGGCCACGGAACCCTTCGCACAGCAGCATGCATCGCCCCACGGACTCGCCATCGCCTCCGTCCCGGGTTTACAGTCACAACTTGGCGGCAGTTTGATCCCGCAGAAGCGGAGCCGGCAGAAAATTAGGGTAACGAGGGCTTGCGACATCTGCAAGGCAAAGAAATCGAAGTGCTCGGGTGAGCAGCCATGCGCCAGCTGCAACCGCCGAGGACTGCAGTGTCGATATGAGGCTGTCTACTCGCGAGGAAAGGCACCATCACCGCGCCGCATCGAACATACGGGCGCCGAGCAACCTCGCGCACGGGGTGCTCCATCGATAGCACCGCGATCCAGGGGCAGTGAAACGGCGCAAGATGTTGCGACTTGCGGCTCGCCAGGCCTAGAGGTCGCTGGCCAGTACGCAGACCCGACGTCTGGTCTTTCTTTTCTGCATCGTGCATGGCGCCGGATTTCAAACAACGAAAACAGCCAAGTTATAAACGGCCAGCCGGGATCTGTCGAGGACAACCAGCTTCTTGCGTGCGCCGGCGACAAGCCATTCCAGCAAACGGGGCAGATGCGAATGCCATCCCTGAGCAAGAGCCGCGGCCTGCTCACCATGTACTTCGACGTCTGCATCGCGACATACAGACTCCTTCATAGGACCACCGTGGAATCGTGGCTCGACCAAGTCTCGCAAAATGCTCAACTCAACCGGCCCTTGTCCTTCGGACTTGGACACGCAAAGGCTGCCGTCGTGCTATCAGTGCTTGCCGTTGCCTCTTTCCACGAGGAAAAGGCACGAGGCAGTAGCAGTGTGTCCCCCGTCAATGCAGAGGAAGACGAAGACGCAGTGCAGTCATTGAGCGACGAGCTATTTTGCGAGTCTTCCCGTCTCACCGAAGGGGAGACCGGTATTGCCAGATTAGAGTCGGCCCAATCGCGACTTATCCAGGTGCTTTATCTCTTAATGTCATCTCGCTTCAATCAAGCCTGGTATACCTTCGGTCATACTCTACAGATCATCTCAGCGCTTGGTCTCCATCGAAGAGATGATCGCAAGCGGCCACCAACATCCCACAGACGCGACTATATCGAGGAACAATGCAGGAAGCGAGTATTTTGGGTTGCTTATACGCTCGACAAGTACCTCGGTGTAATATTTGGGCGTCCGCAACATTACCACGACGACGACATCGATCAAGATTTTCCAGATTCGGTCAACGATGAAGACATGACGAGCTCTGGTCCGCAGCTAAGCGGCACTGACGACTGCCACATCGACTCGCTGGTGTTTCACGCCAAGCTCGCTCAGATCGCTGAGAAAATCTCGCGTCAAGTATACTCCATCAAACTAGTACCGGATCATGTGCGTCTTGCAGCGTCTCACCGGCTAGGTGCCGAACTACGCCAGTGGAGAGCATTGCTGCCACCTTTCCTTGGCGCCATCAACCCCAGCAGCCTCATCCCCAGTTTCCGACGACAAGCTACAGCTTTGAAGCTATCTTACTGCCATGCCGTTATGCTAGCTCACCGTCCGTTTCTATTGAAGAGCACAACACGCAACAATAACGAGTTGGGAAGTCTAGCAAGGGAAGGCCGCTCTGAGTGCATTTCAGCTGCGCAGTCTGTACTGGAAGCTGTTGATCGCATGGCCCGAGAAGGACGTCTATTTCATGCCTTCTGGTGGACGCACTATGTCTGCTTCTGCGCCTTGGTGATCGTCTACGTGTGGGCCATACAAGAAAGCAACAACAGCACCACACTAGACGAGCGCCGCACCATCCTTGACCAAGCTGAACGTTGCCTACAACATCTTGCGCAAGCAACTGCTTCCAATTCCCCATCGCGTAGATACAGCATCATTCTACAAGAGCTTCGGGCTGAGGCCAAAAGAAAGACGGCGAGACCTATACTAGAGCAAGCGCATATGATGCCAGCATCATCCGCAGCTCCCGTTGGCGGCAATCAAGACTTGATGGATGATCACCTAGAGCATGGCCCGGATGCGGCTATACCGATGTGGCAGCCGCTGTTCGGAAGCCCTATCGACACTGCTGCACCAGGATTACAAAACTTCCTAGATGACTGGCAGACTATTGATTGGCTTCAGTTGGACTCCTCTGCGTTCGCGCCGTTTCCAGAGTCTGATAATATGACTCTTGCATGGATGAACGATGTATCTTAACTACGGACAGTACTGTGCGATGTTTATCGCTGCACTCCTTAACCGTTTCGATGATGTGTGCCTATACATACACCGCTCACTATTCATCTTTCCCTCAAAAGGCACCACAACAGCTCAGCTACTGAGCTTAGAGTGTGTATCGGAACAATGGCGACTTGTCGCCCATGCTCAACAGTTCCTCGTCGGTGTACTGGGCCCTCACCTCGTCTTCGGTCAGCCTTGCCTTCCTCGTATTCCCCCACTTGTATGACAGCTCCAACAAGAAGGAGGCAATGAAACCCGTGGCGCCAAAGGCGAGCGATAGACCGAATCCAGTATAGTATTTGGGCTTTTCGGACTCCAGATACATATAAGACCCCACAACGCCACCGATGTTGCCAACACAGATGTTGAACGCAACACCAATGGCACGTCGAGATGATGGAGCAAGGTTGTTGGCCGCCCACGAACTTCCGGCAGGTTGAACAGGGTAAATGCCTATGCAAGTCAAGATGATAGCGAAGAAAGCGGGACCGAAGTTCGCTCTGAGGTTGCCGTCGAAGGAGGTGATGATGGCATAGCCGATCCAGATGCAGCACAATGGGATCGCAACGAACGGAAGACGCCAGTAAAACCGATCAGAGAGCCTTGCGAAGAAAATCGAACTGATGGCTCCTGCAACATACGGAGGAACGGTCATTAGCTGCGCGTTAGTATTGGTGAATCCCATCCCTTTCGTAATCGTGGGCAGGGTAAACTTTGTTCCTGCTCCAGGTTAGCCTTGATTATTCAAGTTGACTTGAATCGCCTACCGTATGAACATGCTGAAATGCAAAGCAATATGTATGCCTGCATATACAGACGCCAGTTACAAAGCACCATCTTCAAGTCTTTCCACTGCAAGTGGACCTCCTTCTCCTCCGTGAACTTGCCGCCGTCCTTGATGAATCTCTGCAGCTCGAGGAAGCGAATTTCATCAGGTTTGAGCCATCTACCACTCAATGCCGGTGAATCAATCAACAAGAAAAAGCATGCCACTCCGAGGAGAACGGTAACAATACCTTCGAGCAGGAAGATCCAGCGCCAGCCCTCGTATCCGCCTAGGCTATCCTAAGCGTATACAGTCAGCGGATGTCTCACACACCGTTCATACGTTAATATCTTACCATCTTCGCTATAGCCGCGGCCAGGAGACCAGAGAAGGCACCAGAAAGCGCCGATGCGCAGTAAAAGTAGGAGATTCTGGTTGCGAGGTCCCTTGGCATGTACCAGTACGCACATAGATACACGGCACCTGGAAAGAATCCCGCCCTGGAGTCCAGTAAGCAGCTGCTCAGACGTGCGGGCGGTTGTGAGCTTACTCGAACACTCCAAGAAGAATGCGAGTGATTACTAGCCCGGTGAAGTTCTTGACCACCCCCATCATCATCATCACGATGCCCCAGCAAACAATAAGTATACCGAGGTAGTACGATGGTCGCTTGAATCTCTTCAGCAACATGTTTGACGGAACTTCTAGTAGAATGTAGGGCACGAAGAACACGGACAAGGCGACGTTCCATTGCACGCCGTCGAGTCCGAGATCTTCGACCATGCCTTCGATCTTGGCATTCTGTGTCGTGTTAGCCAGGCTCAAATGGAATATGAGGCTGCTACTCACCCCAATGTTTGCTCGGTCGATATGCGAGATAAGGTAGAGAATTGCCAGCATCGGCACAAGACGAATGTCCACCTAGGTGATGTTGGCGCGATGCGACAGTGAGTCGCGGAGATAGACAGATCTACCTTGTGGATCACTCGCTTCCTCTTCTCCTCCGGGTAGTTGATGTAGAAGTCGGCATCCTCTGAATCAAGGCCAAGAACTTGAAAGTTGTCAATCTGGACGATTTGATGCGGTTTAGATGTTTGGACAGAGTCGGCTGTTTCGTCGACATGCTGAATCTCGTTCTTGTCTATCGACGGAGTCATCAGGATGACCGATAGGAAATTGATAAACGAAGACTAAAGGGTGAAAAGAGCCCTTGTGATGGTCCCTGTCAACCCCACTGCGACCGATGCTTTATACTCGATCTGAGGGCGCGGCAACACGGAAAGACGGAGCGTGGCTTCCGGAGAACCACATGCTAATACCAGGGTCCAGATCAGCTTGCGCTTTGACTACGTGGGGAAATCTACTATTGCTCGAAGCAGATTACCTCGGATGGCCATCTGAGCAGAATTATGCGGAGGTTTCAGCCCCGATCGGATGGCCAGCGCGCCCGGATCTCATCGGATTATAAACCGGACAAATCGGTTGAAAATCCGGCGCTGCTTAGCTAGGCCCGGATATGCAGGAACCCTGCAATACACACCTCTTCATTCTACGGTTCTTCCTCGCGGATAGCCGCTGTGTGCAACTGCTTCTCCATACTTAGCTTAGTACTAAAGGAACATCTATCGCGATGTGTCAAACGCTCATTTCAGTCTTTACACTCTTACGACCTCGTCCTCTTTATCCAACACCCTACCAGAGTCATGGCGCCGATACAGATGACCGTACCGGCAGCTCCACCTCAGTCTCTACCACAGACTGTGCAATCAAATGTGCGGCAAAACATGCAACAGCTCGATGACACCAATATACAGACAGTCGACGCGCTGATACGGCATCGTGCGCGCGTCAACCCTCATGCCACGATTGTATCATACCCTAGCTCGGGCGTCGAATTTGTCGACTATTCGATGCAACAACTCGATGTGTTTGCGTATCGTGTTGCACGACACTACCAAACTTTCATTCCGACGAGAAGCAGTTCAAGAGAAAAGCCTACCACAGTCGCGCTTCTCGGGCCGAGCAACTTCGATTACCTTATCACAATGCTAGCTCTCACCAAGCTGGGTCACACAGTATTGTTCTTGTCGACAAGAATATCCCAGTTGGCCGTCGAATCGCTGATCAGAACAACCGGGGCTACCTATCTCCTTGCAGACACGAAGCTGCTACAGATGGCGGCCGAAGCCCAAGCAAATCAACCCTTTTTGCACATTAGCGAGATGGCAGGAAGCGGCACCTACAATTTCCCGATCGACGTCCATGCAGATACTCGCATGGATTATCAGCTCGATCCAGCAATCGAGGCATCGAATAACATTTACATCATTCACTCTAGCGGTACGCAGCCTACTTTAAAGATATCTAGCTCCAACTGATCGCTCCGAGCCAGGCTCAACGGGCTTACCAAAGCCCATATACCAACCACAGAAGAGCGCCATCGCCAACTACTCCGTAAGCATGGAAATGAGGGCCTTCATCACCCTCCCGCTGTACCATAACCACGGCATCTGCAACTTCTTTCGCGCTATCTACAGCGGGAAATCAATTCACATCTATAATGCGGACCTCCCGCTCACACAAGCGTATCTGGTGACAATATTGAAGAAGCACAATTTCGAAATCTTCTATGGGGTACCGTATGCCCTCAAGTTGCTTGCCGAAACAAATGAGGGCATCGATTTGCTGAAGCAACTGAAGGTCGTCATGTATGGCGGTAGTGCGTGCCCAGATACTCTGGGCGACTTGCTAGTGGAGAAGGGCGTCAATCTCGTTGGCCATTACGGAGCGTGAGTCATTTATAACTAGAATGGGTGAAGATGTGCTAATTCCATGGCAGCACTGAAGTCGGTCAACTCATGACATCTTTCCGGCCTGCGAGTGACAAGGACTGGAATTACGTCCGAGAGACGCCGAAACTTTCCCCGTTCCTCCGGTGGATACCGTGCGGGCCCAATCTGTACGAGTGCACCGTCTTACCCGGCTGGCCAGCCAAGGTTGCCTCTAATCAACCAGACGGCAGCTATGCAACGAAGGATATGTTCGAGCCCCACCCAACGATTGAAAAAGCATGGAAATACATCGCGCGCCTCGATGATACCATCGCCTTGGTGAATGGTGAGAAGTTCAACCCCGTCATGATGGAAGGCAGAATACGATCCAACAAAGCTGTGACGGAGGCCGTAGTCTTTGGCTCTGGTCGCCCGTACCTGGGTGTACTCGTCGTCCCAAGTCCAGCTGTTGAGGGCATGTCGCCACCTGAGATTGTCGACCAGATATGGCCCATCTTCGAAGAGGCAAATCGGATCGCCGAAGCGTACGCAAGGATATCGCGCGACATGGTCGTGATTCTTCCCCACAATTGTCCGTTTCCGCGAACCGATAAGGGAAGTGTGGTCAGGCAGGCGTTTTACCACCAGTTCGCCACTGAGATCGAGAACGCATATGATCAAACTGCAACAGCGCATGGCGAGCTTCGTCCGTTTACACTCCCTGAACTGGAAAGCTTCGTGCGCGGTACCTTGACGAAGATCTTGCCGCAAGCTAGCAACATCGAGAGGACAGCGGACCTTTTCTCTCTTGGCCTCGACTCCCTTCAGTCCATCCAAATACGCACTGAGATCTTAAAGACAGTCGATGTTGGTAGCAACAAGCTTGGCCAGAATGTCGTCTTTGAGTATCCGTCCATTGCAGCACTCAGCGCACATCTGCACAGTCTGCGAACAGGGCAAGATGAAGAACAGGCATCGATCACCACACAGATGCAGGACCTCATCGAGCGATACGGCAACTTCAAGCCGGCCCCGAGAACAGATGTCGTTCTTACAGGAGCTACAGGGTCGCTCGGCGCTCATGTTCTCGCCCAACTCGTAGCCCGCCCCGACGTTGGAACCGTCCACTGTCTAGTACGGGCGAAGGACAACAAAGATGCAGCACGCCGTCTTCGCCAATCCCTCTTCCAGCGCAAGATCTTTCACCTGTTGTCGCTTACAGCACGCAGGAAGATCCACGCCCTGGCCGCTGATCTGTCGGATTCCTACCTCGGGCTGAACAGTCAGACACACCGGGCCATCGCAAAGAATCTGGTGGCCGTCATCCACTGCGCATGGAGCGTGAACTTCAACAAAAGCCTCGTTTCGTTCGAGAAGGATTGTATAGCCGGCGTTCGACATCTTCTCAACCTTTGCCTCGCGGTGCCTTCATCGGAGCCTGCTTCTTTCGATTTCTGCTCGTCCGTCAGCACGGTCTCGAAATGTCCTGAAGCCCCCACGCCTGAGCGGCTTGCGGAACTGGACTGGGCGCAAGGCATGGGATATGCCCAAAGCAAATGTGTCGCTGAGCATATATGCATGGCGGCGGCGGCTAAAACCGGTATCAAAGCTAGGGTGCTACGTGTTGGGCAGATCGTGGCCGACACCGTTCATGGCGTGTGGAACGACACGGAGGCCATCCCGCTTATGCTGCAGTCCGCCATCACCATCGGGGCGCTGCCGAAGCTGCAAGAGTCGCCCAGTTGGACGCCCGTCGATGTCATGGCAAAGGCAGTGACGGAGATCTCGCTTTCCGATGCAGGATCCATCGTCGTCAATGTCACGAACGCGAAGACCTTTTCATGGTCGGATGATCTCCTACCCGCGCTGCGGCAAGCTGGCTTAGATTTTGAAGAGCTCGAGCCAAAAGAATGGGTGAAGAGGCTCCGCGCGTCGAACGAAGACGCTGTTTCGAATCCGCCTATCAAGCTCGTCGACTTCTTTGCTTCCAAGTACGACAAGGATACATTCGCTCCATCGCGAACATATGAAACCAGCCTTGCACGGTCCTTGTCAACTTCTCTAGAAAATGCACCTACCCTTGACGCAGCGTTCGTCAAAACCTTCATCAAGCGGTTCCAAACCGACTCATGGAAACCATCAACGGCAGAACCTCCAAAGAAGCAGGTCATCGTTCTTGCCGGACCCTGCGGCAGCGGCAAGTCCACCATTGCCAAACACCTCAGCGCAACGTTCAAAGCGCCCTTCATCGAAGGCGACGAGCTACACAGTCCCGACGCCGTCTCCCTCATGGCCGCCGGCACACCCCTCGGAGACACCGATCGCGCGCCATGGCTAGACCGCCTCAAGCAGCGCGCCCTCGAAACTATTACCCATCTCAGCCACGACAAAGTCTTCGTATCGTGCTCTGCGCTGAAAAGGGCGTATCGAGACCGCTTCCGCGAGCTGCAACGCGAGCATGACGGCGTTGCCATTTCGTTTTTAGACTTGCAGATTGAGAAGGACGAGTTGGTGAGGAGAATCCAAGGGAGGGGAGAGCATTACATGAAGGAGGGTATGGTGGAGAGCCAGCTGGCGATCAGAGAGGAACCAGGCGTCATGGAGACAGATGTAGTGCCTGTTGATGCGGGGAGGGATGTCCAGGAGGTGCTTGAGGAGGTCGGGGAGTTGTTGGAGATGGTGGGTGTTGTGTGAGGAGCGCGAACAACGGCATGAGCGTTTATACCAGGCTAGCTCGCACACCAGATCAGGTCACATGACTGCTCCTGGCTGCTACGCCTCATTCTGTTCTATATAAGCTGCTCTCATACAGAGCTTTCGCAATCAACCGCAATCTTCACTTCTATTTTCCTCACAGTGATTCATCCTGAGCCCTCACTCTGATAGTTTATGAAAAGATGGATTGTCCTTGACAATGTTTATAAATGTCATTCGTTCGGGTCTGTGTTCTCTAATAGACAGTCCCATGTTAACATCATTCATTGTCTGATCACGAGCGTAGGCTACCTGCCTAAGACCTACCCCATCCCTAGTGTGTTCTCCACGCTCCCATCTCCCCCTCCCCCTCTCTCCTTGTACTGTCGTACATTCTGTTAGGGAAGTTGATTAAAAAGTGAGAAGAGGGTGCTAGCGTGAGTCGGAAGATAAGTAAGTGTATGGAAAGGAGCGCATAGCCATATCAATCATTCATAGCGAGGAACCAAGGCAAAACAAGAGCAATAACAACAACCAAGCGATGCAGCAAAGTCAATTATTCACGTAAGCTACATGCACATCCACCACAAGCGGCCTAATTGACCCCCTGATAAGGACTCCACCGCCCACGGCCCACCAAATCCCACCGCTCATCACGCACCACAATCCCGCCACTCTACAACCCACCTCCACCTCCACCTCCACCTTCACTCCCACCCATCCCAGCGCCAAACTCCACCTCCCCCAAGCCAGGCAGCCCAGCGCCAAAACCCGGCACCGAGAACCTCTCACCCGGCGCCAATCGCCACTCCTCCCCCTCCCCCTCCTCCCGCGCCTCACCGCCTCCACCCCGCGCCTCCCTGTCCGCCCTAGCCTTCTCCCTCTTCGCCAAGGCCTGCTTCCGGCGCTCCTTCGCATGCTCCCTGCAGGCGAGATAGTCGTCGAGCGTCTGGCCCCTGCGGGCTGCGGCGGCCGTCTGCGCCTGGAGCTGGAGCGCTCTGGCGCGTTCTTGGCGGGATTCCTTGGTCGAGGGCTCTTTGGCTGCGAGGAAGGAGCGTTTTAGGGAGGACACGAAGGTTGGGGGTGGGGCGTGGAGGTGGATGTATTCGTTTAGGGATTCGGTGTGGAGTGGGTCTGGTTCTGTTGCCTCTGGTGGTGGGGGCGTTAGTGGGGTGGGCTAGACAAAGGGGAAGAGAAGGAGAAAGGGAAGGGGAGGGGAGGGGAGGGGAGGGGGTAGGAAATGGGGACGAAGAAGGGGGAAGGGAAGGGGATAACATACTTTTTCCAAGGCCAAAGCCATCAGCCGAAGAAACCGCCTTCTCTCCGCCCGGCGCCATGTCCCAATCTTCATCGTCCTCGACGGCACCCTCCTCTCTCTCTACCACCATGATCAGTACCTCACAGACTTACACCTCTGTCACCTACGCAAAAACCCAAAAACCCAAAAACTCTCCAAAAAAAAACACAAACCACAAAACTCAACACTTACCCTTCCCCTTCCCCTTCCCCTGATCCCTACCCTCCCCCTCAACCCCATCTCCCCCAGCAAGCCCAAACCCCTCAAGCAACCCCGCAACCCTCTTCTCCTCCCTCCGCTGCTCAACCCAAAGCCTCGCCTCGGCAATTCTAGCTCGTCGCTCCTTCTTGCGCCCCGCTCTACCACGATACTTCAGAACCATGGCAGCCTCCTTATTAGGATCGACGGCTTTTGCCCGGCGGAGTGTGGGCGTGGAAGAGGGCTCGGCGTGGACGGGGCCGGGCGTCGTGGTGGTGGCGGTGTGGATGGGAGCGGGAACGGGGGCGTGGACGGGAACGGAAGCCATGTCGATGTCGACGTCGGTCATTGTGGAGTCTTCCATGGTGTGGTATGGTGTTGTAGAGGTAGAGGAATTGTGGTTTTCGTGACGTGTTGTGTGGTGGTGGAGTTGGGACTCGTTGACGTTGGGGAGTGGGAATTTTGTTGTCAGAACTGGAGTGAAGTCAACTCTAAATGGCAGGCTGCAACTCTTCACTTACACTAGCTCCACGTCTCTCCGTGAGCGTCGAGGAAACTGTGAAAGTGGGCGAAAGAGTCAAATCAGCAAGCAAAGCACACACCTGCGGAGGTGAAACACGGTGTAATTGTTCATCTAGAGTGATGACTGCCTGTACAGAGAAAGAAAGAAAAAGGAGAGGTAACCAAAATCTACGCTTCTCTTGCTGCTTTTTCATGTACCTGCCCTTGTGTTCTGCTCTTGCCGTCCGTCCCATGTCCTCACCCCCATTTCCCTCCTTTTCGACAGTATCCAAAATGCAATGCGTATGCCGCCAAACTACAAGGAAGAAAGAAAAAACGAGCCGAGGGCTCCAACAAGGCCTAGAGCGCATTCGGCAGCTCGGGCGTATTAGAAGAGAAGAAGCCAAGGAAATTCGTCAGTCGTGAGTGCGCTGGTCCAGCACTCTTTGTCCGCGCCGGGCTAGCAACCAGAACCATCCAGCCCGGGCAAGCCATGCGCCCAACTCCAAAGCAAGCCCCGTCTACCCGCGCAATCCAAACCAGATGTAAAGCAAAGCAAAGCAAAGCACGGCATGGCAAAGCAAAGCAAGGGGCTATGGCGCCTCATCCTCGATGAAGATGCCCCAGAAGTGGATGTCTTCATTCTCTCGGCCGCGTAACGGGCCGCCGTAGACATCGGCGCACATCTCGATGGGCACCTCGAGCTTCAGATAGCCATGGCCGAGGAAGGTAAACAGCAGCCACGAGTCGAAGACGGGAAAGGCGCCGTTGTCCTCAGGCTTCCGGCTCAGGATGCCGCGGTTCTGCAGGGAGGGAGTCTGGGGCACCTTGAAGGCGTGGTAGGGCATCGTCTCCATGGAGTCGGCGACGAAGAAGGACGAAGCCAGGGCGAGCTCGAGGGATATCCAGGCGGGGGTGTCGGGGTGGGTGGCGTGCTGGTGGAAGCGGAGGGTGCCGAAGCGGAGGTTAGGGGGTTGGCCAAGCATATTATACAGTTGAGCCGAGTATAAGCAGAAATAACCATTATGTATGCTACGCAGCTCCTCGTCGTCGCCCGGGCGGCCGCTGTCGAGGGCGGCGTGCAATCGGTCTTCGGCGCGGCGGCCCAGCGACTCGGCGTGGTGCAGCGACCGGGCGATGTGCTTGCGGGTGTACCTGGTGTTGATGTCGGCGATGGCCAGACGCGAGGCCTCTTGCCGTATGCCGTCCCGCCGCGGGGCCCTGTGGCCGTCTGCGTGCTGGTGCTCGTCCCCGGCGTCCTCCAGCGAGCGCAGCAGGCCCGTCTCGTAGGCCCGCGCCAGCTCCTCCCACTCGCGCATCACCCGCGCCAGGGGGGAGGGGCGCGAGGGAGCAGCGTCGTCGGCTTTCGCGTCGCGGAGGGTGGAATCGCTCTTCAGCGCGGCCATGGGGGCGGCCGGGGCCGGTGCGGCGTAGTCGCCGAGGGGGGAGCTCTGGGTGGTGCGGTTGACGACGGGCCTTGGAGGAGGAGGGGGGAGGGACGATGCAGCTCGCTCGGCTGTCGCTCGGCTGCTGGCGGTCGCGCAGGGCGCTCCGGGGGGGTGGGAGGAGGGTGGCTCGGGGCGGAGGGGCGGAGGGGGGGGCAGGAGGGCGGCCGTTAGTCGTGAGGACGGCCGTCAAGCATCAATGCAGAACATGGACGGAGCAGAAGAGGATCACATCGAGAAGAGGGGGACATGGGAGGACCTGGAGCGAGCTCAGCGAGACGCCGAAGTTTTGCACAGAATCGCAGGCGGCGCCAAGACGCGCCGGGGGGTGCTGGGGAGGGTGCTGGGGGTGCCTGCCATCGGCCTGCGCTGCGTCTTCCCCGGCCAATGGGCGCGGGCGAGGGCGCACGGGCGCGATGCTGCCAGCGCTGCCAGGCCTCTACTGCATATGGCGTCCGCGTCGAGCGGGTTGCGGATAAACACGCGACGGAGGGCGCTGAGGCGACGAGGCGGACGAGGGGGGGGGAGACAGGACGGGGGACGGGCGACGAGGAGACGGGGACGAGGAGACGAGGACGAGGAGCTCCGCAGTGCAGACGCCTCGGTGCAGCACGCAGCCTCGCCGCGCCGTGCCTCTGCGACGCTGCCCCGACGCGCTCAAGGCACGCCAATGGGCGCGGGCAGCGGCACCGCATCGCGCGCGAACCGCCCAAGCAGAGCACGAGCAGAGAGCAGCGCGCTCCTCCGCAGGATTGCTGCACCTCTGGGCACGTATCCAGGCGGCCGGGTCGCAGGACGTGAAATACGGGCGTCCCGAGCGGCTCTCGGCGCCACGCTGCCCCGAGCAGCCCGGACGCGAGCCGTGTGGCGTGCCGAAGCCCTCGCAGCCGGGCCGGCCGCTCGCCGTGCCGATGGGCGTGGCAGCGGACGGGATGCAGAGACGCAGAGACGCGGCGACGCAGCGATGCAGCGATGCGGCGGTGCGGCGATGGAAGGCCGCTCGGCTTACACACGCAGTAGATGGCGGCCCTGCAGCATGGACGCGGTCGGACTTCGCTGCCGGCACATTGGCCGCCGACGTGCGTGCTCGCAGCTTCAGCCTGGAACGGGACCTGGAACCTGCCGCTGACCGTCTGCCTCGGCCAAGCCCCGTGCGTGGCCGGCGCCGCGTCGTGCCCTGAAGTCGCACACAGTCGTGCGCGTAGTCGTGCACATAAGCTTTCCGCTCGACTCGACGCTGCCACGTGCCACCGCCTGTCAGATCCTCATGTCAGATTCTATCGGTGTCCGCCTCTCGCGATAGGGCTGCACGGGACATCAGCATCCTTGGCGCGAACCGGTGGCCCTCGTTGTCGTGAGGCGTGCGACTCTCTCGTGCCGCTTGCTCCATGGCTGACACCTCGTCCTCGCCGTCGCCAACCATCCCCTCTCCTCCCCCTCTCCTCCCCCTCCCCTCCCCCTCTGACTCGAGAAGGGCCCATGTTAAGAAGGCAGCTTCCCCACCCCCACACTCCCCTCCGCAAACCACCTCGCACCTCACACCTCGCCCACGCCCTTCGACAGGCTGACCTGCAGCACGCCATCACGCCATTCCACACAGCCCGGCCCCCTTCGCCCTTCCTTCTCAACCCCGTCCATCAGCACCGTGCTGCTCTCCTTCCCTCGCCGTGCTCACCGCCCGGCCCGTGGACGGTGAAGCCGCTGATGTCGGCCCGCCTCTCCCCTCTCCGCGGACATGCACGCTCCACTCGCCGTTGCTTGCATCCAGCTTACGCCGTCATCTTGCTGCTTCGTCTATTTTTACCGTCGTCATTGCACCCTCAGATGGCTGGCATATGTCACCGTGGAGCGGCCGAGGGTGGTCAGACAACCTTGGGCAGCAGCAGAAGAGTCACCGGCCGTGTCGCTCACTGCCCTGTCCCATGTTGCGCAGGCTTGGATCTACTATGCAGATAGGAGATAGGGATCGGGATCGACCCAGGCCATGGCTCAGCACGACCGTGGCCGGTGCTGGCGAGCGAGGCTTACTCCCGGCTACGAGAGCGACGTCGTGCGCTATTCCCGTAAGGATTCTCTCTGCAGTCGTTTCGCTTTTGAGTGCATTGTTTCTTGGCCAGCTTCACCGCAATCTCTAGCCGGTCCATGGTCCGTTTCGTGCTTGCACCTTTGCACCACCCTCGCTTGCCCCCCCCGGACGACGAACGCTGCCGTTTTCACTCCAACTACAGGGCTTCAGAAGACTAGTCGATGCATGTCTCTGAATTCGTCCGGAATCACGTGGGCGGCTTGCTAGTTACAAGCATGGCTAGAGGGATGGAAGCCTCGCAACACGGCCGGCCCCCCATCACCGGCACAGATAGGCTCATCTACCGTAACATGCAGCTCCCGGTCACTTCCGTAGCGAGAAAACGCCATCACAGCATCGAGGCGTCAGCTCTGGCGAATCGTGCCTGGTACACAGCCCCGAGGGCACGGATGCGCTGCATGCACACATCGTTACGTCCAAGACATGCAGGACTCGGCTCGACCAACCCACGGAGTTTGCACAAACCCAAATCGTCATGATTCCACAAGCACTTCCAAAACCATCATTCCACCCACGTCATCTCGCCCAGCATGGCATTAGGGGGGTGGCATGTAAGCCGAAGGATGACGCTGGGCAGTGTGCGAAAACCTCAAACGGCCTAATCACGCCTCGTCACTGTCATCCATCCCACCATGTGCCAGCCAATCCCTCTCCCAAGCCTTCTTCCATCTGACCTCCTTCAAGCCACGAATCCATCCATCACCAGCAGCTCCTCTTCACCAATCCCAATAACCTCATTCTTGATGCCCCAGCCCTTCGTCCCCATAGATATCCATCCTCGTCGCTTTCCCAGAGTGGCGGTTCGTGTATGTCGCTCCGACCATGAGAGTTATCTGCGGAGGCGTCACTTGCGTTGCTGTCGTTGGGGACGCCAGGCTTTCGCGCCGTTGGTTCAAGTGCACTACTGTGATCCCTCGCTTCCACCTTCTCATACTGTAGAGCAGCTTCTGGATCGTCTAGCGGCTCGTCATCGTCATCGACTGCATCGTCCGCCAGGTAGTGGCCATGTACCGTTTAGGACCTATGGAGCGATCAAGAATCGAGTATTGCGCCGAGTACGCTATTTGAGCTCGCTACCGCTGTTGGAGTCCCCAACGCTCTGCGGCTCGGCAGCACATGTCACTGCTCGTCGCCTCAATGCTCAATGCTCAATGTTCCATGTTCGAAACATCGCCTCGTCGGTGTTACTGTGTACAGCTCTACAGCTCTATTATCGTGTATAAGGTGTGGCTATAGCAGCCCCTCTACTGGGTACAACCTCGTACTGCTTCGTGCGGACCTTGCAAAAGAGAGTCCCACTGTGCAAATTCAAAACAATTAACATTTTCTGCGTTCATGCCGGCAGCCCAGTGCCTGACTTTGGGCGTTCTCGATCCTTTGGAATGGAACAGGGACTTGCGAGCCCGAAGAACGACCCTGTTGTACCATTGAGTTGTGTCTGGAGATCTCGGGGCGTATAACTGCGGTTCCCAGAACAGATCCAGATGGTCATGGGCACTGCTAAGAATGCAATGAAGCGAACTAACCACATGGCTAACGAGGGAGTCGGAAGCGTCTTCGACTGAGAGTGTGAGAGAATGCTCTCGCCAGTGACCTATCAATGAATAAAAATGCCCTTTGTTGTCCGCTTTTCCTATTCCTCTCACCATGTCGCGCACAGGGTGAGAACCAGCACGGGAGCGTCACATGCTGGCATTCGCAGAACCTTCGTGCCGTCGGACCCTGTTGAAGAAGTTTGGAAGTAATGCCGTAGAGACTGTTCTTGAAACGTCAACGTCAACTACTTGATTGATTCAAAGACGTGGGCTCCTCAACCTGCAATGCAGCCTCATCACCCTCATCCTCGCCCATAACGAGCTCGGTATCTCCGATCCGCTCCTCGTCAATGAGACTTATTTGCCAAAGCTCGAGGATTCTAGACGACAGCAGCGGGCGCGACGACACATGTTGCCCCCTCCTAGGAAATCCAAGTACAGTGCCTTCTATCTAGAACAGTCCATAGATTTCAGAACGATGCACTTACCGAGATGATTGTTGCCTTATGATCTCGCCCTCAAGATCGAGCGTGGTCTCCGTGTCCGGCAAAGCGGCCTTTACAATTTCCCAGCCATAGCGGAGGGAGAGTACCTGTTTTGAAAATGGCAGCCAAGCGGAGAGAGAGGCTTGAGCGTATGAAATTATATCGGCGGATCGATCGATCGGTCCCGTCCGCACTCGTCAAGTAATAGCTTGTTGAGTTCGAGTAGAGTTATAGACATGTTACTTAAGGTCTTAGCACCACGTTCTCACGTTCTAGATCGGACACCCTTCGCAACATGTATTCGACATATAACGTGTCTAGTTTGGTAGGTACATTACTTGGCCATATGTGTGCGTGCTAGCGTTCGAAATCGGACTGAGCAGACAGACAAGCTTGGTAGTCTTCATATCAACCACTTGTTCTGGTAGTATGCATGGGGTGAAATCTCCTCCGAACATATTTTCCTAGGTTCCGCTGGATGTGTACAGTCGGTGTTCCTACTTATACCATGACCGTTGGTGCACCAATGCGGACATATTTTACTTATAATCGGTATGCCTGACAACCTCGCATAAGACCGCCTTCTTGACCGTCGATCTGAATTTCCTCGAGCAAGACAACGTCCCCACGCGATGCTTGACGAGCGTTTTGAGGTCGGAAGCAAGCTTCTCTTTAGTGAGATTGAAGATCGAAGGGGCCAGGTGCTCAATGAGCCGTACAGACTTCTGGTCTGCTCGTTATCAATACAGGAATAGTCGCTTTCTCCCGTCTCACGTCTTCGAGAAAAGTTAGCAGGAATTTAATTTTTTTTATTATTTTTTTTTCCGCGTCTACAAACTCATTCATTCCGTTGAATACGAAATATACGCGGTCCATGCTCTGCGACCCGTTTCGGAAAACAGAAAACCATTTCTATGTAAGAATGTTATCAGGCTAGCTCATATCGCTACCCCGGTATATACTTCTCATACATGTATATAAGCAGCTCTTCTACAGCGCTATTACCATCAACTCAGTTCAGCTCTTCACATCTACATGTCACAGCGATTCGCACTGTAATAAACATCTTTCGGTTCGGCGGCATCATCTCTCAGCTAAGTAGCAAGGAGGTCTGCGTAATGGCTGTTGGACTAGGCTACTCGCACCGCACGGTATGTAAAGGCATCCTGCATTCCCCCTGAGCAGTTCATGTCCGATCGGGAGTAGAAGTAGGCGTGATTTGAGCGTTCACTATCGCGCGGACGTAGCTTTCGAACCAATGAATGGGCTACGAAAGACTTGTCCATGCTGTCTGGACCCGGGGATCCAGAGCAGCGGTATATTGCCATTGAGCCAAGAGTTGGCGTATTGTTCTTCTGCCGGCCAAATAGTGGTGCCTTGAAGAAATGCCTGGCCGATGGTATCGTCTTTGACCCGGTTCGTCGCCGGTCCTTGTCCAAAACTGGTGTAAAGCTTGTTTTCCTCGAAATTTGTTGGTATCCTACCTAATGCCTGCCCTTGGCTGTCGCCAACACCCATTTTTCCCCTCGCCTTCGATGCTTGCTGATCCACGTTCCTACTCTCTACCACCCGCAGGATCGCTCCTGCTGTTGACCGAGGGCATCTGCATGACGTAGCTCTCGTCTTATTTGGCTTGCATGGAGACAAATCCATCGGAAATTTGCACTTCCAAGTTGAGATTGCTGGCATAGATAGCCTGCACGCTTTCTGTCGATTTTGAAAGAAATTGTCGGATATTCTTGTCCAGTTCGTCGACCTTGTCGTGGATTTCTCCCACGCTTTCCTGTGTAATTTTGATAGTACTATAGCTCGCGTATCCCGCAGTCGCACCCAGATCTTTGGTCGAAGCTTGTATGGTGGCATACGCCGCGGCGAGGTCTTGATCCTCAAGGTTCAGAGGATGTTGAGCCATTGCTGTAGTTGCGCAGTCAGCAAATCACAGGTCTACCTTTGAGCGGCAACGATCCACTGAACCGCTCCTCCTTTATTATAGCTTGTATCAGGCCACGGATGGAGGGCCTTGCCAAGAATACATGCATAATTGCCACCGCCGACGACCCGGGATCTGCCCGGTTTTCGAGTATTGAAAGCTGCTCGAAAAATGCTTCCACTCCCTCGTAGCCGGCTTTAACCCTAGCAAAGGTCTACGAACTGTTCAAGGAATAGCTAAACACTACACGAGTGCACTTACCGTAAGTAGATGCCCACCTGCAATGAAAACAATGCTTACAGCATGGCAGACGGGAAGGCCCCGGTAGTAGTACCGATCGTTTCGAGGCAATTGACGACCCTCTACATATCTTTCAGATGGCGCGAAAAGGCAGACCGGACCTTGTCCACTTTGCCCTCATGATGTCGGAACCGTCCAAAAGCTTCTAGACTGCCCTCAGTCACCATCATTACGTCGCTTATACTTTGCGCCCGCAAGTGATCCATCCTCTTTCCCATCTCCTTCGTGTAATCTTCTACTGCGTTGGCCATAGTGCACCAAGGTCATTGGCTTCGTTATGCAGCGATGCCAGGTCTTTGGGAGCCACGCCAGCAAATACGACGTCGTGAGGCGAGAGATCTGGGATCTCTAGCCAAGGAAAATGCCGTCTTGACTCGATTAAGTACGGTCGAGCCCATCGCTCAGATGTCGCGCCGAGCGGTGGCCGAGACGAAGGCTTGAAATAGAATAAGCTATGGGCCATCGAGCGCGCCGGTGGGCGCCAATATCGCAATTTTGATAGGGGATTGCATCCTAGTGCGCGTGCTATTGATACTGTAGTATAAGTTTCTTGATGCTTGAATAGTCCTGCTGAGCCAGCGTTATCATAACAAATGTTGAAAGATGATGCGTCGTAGATCGGGGCAGACACTTGTGCGCACTTCAGCTCGCAACAACTTAATGGCACCAGGCCTACAATGGTTCACGCGACCAGAGCAGTATAAAAGTGTTACATAAAAGTACGCATATTAAAAAACACTTTGGAATATCAACGTTTGTATCCGTACGTACGAAGAACGAAGAGTAGGACTGCCGCATAACCATTTTACTTTGGTAGTTAGAAGACGGTCAAAAGGCTCTTCGGATGAGTCTTCACAGGATAGCCTACGTTTTAGCAGACCTTGGCGATGCTAGCACAATCGTCCCGGGGTTTAAAATGCCCATCTCTTCCGCGCAACCGTGTGCGGCACCTCGTAAAACTTCGATAAGCCTGGCGTCCTTGCAGGCGTATCGACCCGTCTGATCTTATCAGTAGGTCGAACGGCTGGTGTGGCCATCCTCTCCGTTCTGTACCCTCGTTCATCATTTCTAGTCCCACTTCTTTCATTGTCGCCAAACTTCATCGGAACGCGCATTGATCTCGTCCGTCTCAACGGCGTGACACCGATATTGAAATGCTCATTTTCGGTCACAATCTCATCAGTCTCATATCCTAGCATCATGGGCGAGGCTTCCGCATCTTGCACAGCGTGTAACGGCGTCGCCTTGGAAGTCCCGTGCGCCGTTCTTTCAGCAAATGCGATGCGGTCCGACGTGCGTGGTGTGCGAAGTTCTGTAGCCGAGGGAGTTGACTTCGAAGATGCAGAGGCGGGCCCATGCGGTTGTGCCTTTGGGGGAAGAGATTTGTGAGTGGTCTTCTCAGGTTGCGATGATGTGAAGTCTACTACGGGCATGGGAAGGACAAGGGGCACAGTGTCGACTCTGGACAGCGGAGGCGCGGTTATAGCGCTAGCGGAACAGGTTAGGCGAGGTTGGAGGGGCTCCGCACGCGACTCTATACCCATGAGTTGAGCCAGAACACGATTCTCCTGCCGATCGAGTGTTTGCATTTTTTGCATGAGCTCTGCTCTTTGCTCGGAGAAATGCTTGAGCTGCTGGATGAGGTCTTGTCGCATGCTACATAACGTGTTGGTCTGGAAGGGCACGGTGTTTATCGGGGCCTTCTCATCCCCTACACTCCGCGGCGTAAGCGCAGGTCGGGCAGCCGCGGCGGAATCCGATTTGGATCGAGAATGCAGACGTGAGCTTCGTTCCTCCATTGCTATCACCGACTTCGCGTTCAAAGCCCGCTTGCAGTCGATTTGCTGCTGCGATGCTCTCCACGCCGGAAAATTTCCCCGGACCTGTTCACTGTCAAACCGACCCATCGAACCGTATCCGAAGGCAGTCGTACCTCATCCTTAAACACATCAATTTTCTCTCGCTTTCCCTGCTGCTCGGCTTTCGAGGTACTACGTGGTGCTGGCGAGAGAGCAGTCGATGGCGGTGTTCGAGCCGGCAATGCAAACGAGAATGCTGGCTGTTTGTGCGGACTTTCATACTCCTGTCTTCTATTAGCACTATACGTAGCCGTGTAGGCGCGCATTCCTTACCTTCTCCGAAATAGTCATCTCCTGCAACTCCTTCATCGTTGCCGTATGCTCGAAATCCATATTTGAATCCGACGAGCGAGGTTGAGCGTTAATCAGCGCCATGGTGTAAGGGTTCTAGCGTCTGTTTGTTCTTGCTGTGATGTTTTGATGCTGATTGCGCTGTTGCCTGGGGATCGTTATGGTATGGTATGCTAGTTCAAAAAAAAAAAAAAATTCAGATGGAACATCTGCAATCATCGTGACTTCTCCCACATTCTTTGAGCTATACCGTGCATATTTCTGGTAACTTTTAAAGTACTGCATGCCACTTGTCGTTCTCTGACTGCGGACCAATGGACATGAAGGCCACCGCGCTGGGCAGAACGGTTATGGCGCTCGAACAAAATCAATAAAGTAAAGAGTTCCCTGTTTTTCTTCAGTGTACTGTGCCCAGCTCAGTCTCCAATAGCAGGCGGCGGATACAAAAGAGGATGCAACGGCACCCGCTCCCATCGCATTACAGAGACATAGCTCATTTCCCATTCTTTGAAGCAAGATAGTCCGTTGGCCCTTCCCCAATCCAAGAATTAAGCTTTGATCGCCGTGGTCTAATAGTCGTACACCGGTTGATCAAATTGGTGAAAGCCTAAACTTGGTGTAGTACGTAGAGCATCGCTGTTTCCTACATTAACCTAGTTCGGTGCTGTTTATTTTGCTGCTGCGTAAGTTTCTTGAAACCTACACGTAGTGATACCATGGGAGAGGAGATTATCGAAGGGACCTCTGCGATAACTGGAGGCTGACACAGATATAGAGCTAGGACAGCGGAGATATGGTTGCTGTAGGTGAAAATAAAGTCGGTGCACCGACCGCAATTTCCAAATTCAAGCAAGCTGCTCATCGGCGTGTGAGCGGATCGGACCTTCCGCTCTCGTATTCGGAGTGGACCGGGTGGTTCATGCAACGCAGCCAATCAAAGGCAAGTCAGATGCCGACACTTTTCGCATCGGCCCTGACGATTCCTCCTTACCCCACCCTATATCACCCCCATCTCGTACACATGTTCCAACATGCCTTGAGAGTTTTCAGGATTAACAACAACACTCCTTTTGCGTTCTTCGTCTCTCAGTCGCATGTAAGCGATGCGAGAACACGGCTCCTGTCAGCTCATGGTCAGCATCACGACCAGCGCACGCTCAGCCGCGCCGCCTCTTTACAGACTCGTTCAATACTTCGGGAATTAGGCTCTTTGTCAAGGTCCGCCCGGGTTCGCCCCGGTACGCCCCGTCGTTTCTCTCCACTCAGCGGTCGATCCTGTGCGTCCCGACGTCTTGATCACGCTGCCACCCGCGTCGCGGATTTTATATTTGGCGGCCTATAGCTGAATTCAACATCCTGTCACATTCCTTGCGCCCTGCTGTGGCACTGGGCCACTAGGCTACCAGCATGCATTCTCTCGTGTCATCTCAGCGCAAAGTCCGAGCCCATGACTCGGGTCCAATGCGAACTGCGCCATAGCAACAGCTTTTATCGCTTAAGAGTCCAACCGTCCGGTTCTGGGAACTTCCTGTGGGCCCTAGTGTCTTTCTCACGACACTGTACTACGGCATTCCTGTCTGCCGTCACGGCTTAGAATGACAACGGCGCACCATGGCAGCTTCTCAGTCATACCCCAATCGTTCCGACACAGCGAAAGGCATCAACATCACCGCCACTATTCTGATGACGTTCTTCGCAGTGTGGAGGCTGATTGTTAGGTTTAGAATCAGTCCAAAAATGGGTAATTGTAGTCCATCCCTCGAGACCACTTACGTTGACCTCCCCATAGGTTGGAGCGACTATTGGATCATACTGGCCCTCGTATGTGTAGCGCTCTGTTGAATATGCTGTAAAAATTTTCTGACCCGCACCCAGATCACAGCACTTGCCGGTCACGCATATCTTCTTGTCTCTGCTTTTTCGGGCGAAGGACGCGTCGATGCCGACCCTTCTGTTACCTTCGAAGTTCGAAATCGAGTCTTCTTCCTCCAGCATATTGGGGGAGCACTGAACATGTATGCCATGTTCTTCGCCAAACTCTCCATCTGCGCCTATCTCCTCGCCCTCAACTTCTCAAAAACCTATCGCTACATCATCATCGCTTCCATTGTCTTGATCTGCATATGCAACTTCATACTTCCAATGCTCTCCCATTGGGCAGCTTGTACGCCAGTGTCGGCCAGGTGGGATCGCTCCATCAAGCCAGACGACAGGAAGTGTTGGCCTTTAATAATCCACACTTATATCACTTATATCCAAAGCAGTACTAATGTCTTGACCGATCTCCTGTACGCCGCAGCCCCCATCATCTATCTACGACAAATTCGAGTTAGCACATACACGCGGTGGGGTGTGAGACTAGTGTTTCTCACGGCACTTCTGTAAGCTCTTTACTAAGTGTACAATGCACTTACGCAAGTCTGGGTACACTACCGAGAGTAGTAGTGTGTTCAGACCTTTGCCTTAGTATTGTATGCACCTCAAGCATTATCTAACGCAAATCAGCGGTACTGGGGTTTCCATCGCCAAACCCATCCATTTTGCTCAACTCCAGCGAAGCTTTTATGGCATAAAAGACAATCTCTACGTCTCCGTCACCACCACTTCTCTCAGCACGTCGGAAAACTCGATCTGCATCATCGTCGCGTGTTTACCGCCGCTCCGTCGTACATTTGATAATCTCCTCAAGAAAGTTCTTCCACAACGTATCCTCGAGCGCCTCGGCGCCACCGACACGCGTCCACAGGATTATATACTGCCCACAATCTATAGCAATGAGAGTAGGACCGGAGATGGCAAATATGTGGATGACGGGCGAAGCACTGCGGAAATTCTACCAGACGAGGAATTTATCGAAGATGCGAATGGCAAGATTGTGAGGATTACGAGTGTCGCGGCTATACGTGGGTTCAATAATTCGAACGAGTTTGGTGGGGATGGACAAAATATAACGCTCCACAAGGTTCGTTATGATAGTCCAGGATAGTTCAGCATCTCTGAACGCCGGTGTCAGTCTCGCCCGCTCTTAAACACAGCAAAAAGACCCGATGGAATCTCGCATGCAGCTTAGCAGGCCTAGACGCGGAAATAATCCTCGTTGTCTCGTTTAATTTAGGCACATCCCAAGACACATCTCATGCCTTCACCTTTTCATGGGACGACGCATGTGTCATACTGGTACCAAGACGCCTCTGCTCTTCAGCTCGCGGCCCCTCCGGTGTACTTTCGATCCCGGATCCCATTCTTCTGAGCAGACCTTTTCCTCGGTTTAACCTTCTTCTACACTAATGGTGGCGGAGCTATCATCGATACCCGTTACCGCTAGTCTGAAGCTGAGGAAGGAGATCTACATCAAGCCACAAGTCTCGAAGTGCCAAAACGTGGGGTAAGGAAAAGAACCGAGAAAACCAGCAGAAAACATTCCTGCGTTCCCCGAACTCAACTATAATGAAATAATACTGGCGCACGAACGCCGAACGCACTATGAACGATCCCTGAGCAATATCAGCGCTTAGGCTGCATATGCCACCAGAACAACCTTGCCAGAAAATATGGTTGAGGGAGGATGCGACTAAGACCATGCTACCAATAAGCTCTGCGCGGGGCGTTCTTTTCAGGGGGAGAAGGTGGAAAGATGAGCACGGTGTGGGTCGACAGACGAGCCGTGTTCTTGTTGGTTCAGGCAAACTTGGCGGTGGAGACTGATTTAGTGGGAAAACTCGGGGGAGAGATCCTAAGGTGATGATCCTGCACGATGTTGTGAAGACCCGAGGAGGGGTTGCAGGGGGCCGCATGAGATGTGGTACTAGATGATGGTGTTGGTGTTGGTGTAGGTAAGGTGTGTTCAAAGTGTGTTATACATTTCAAAATTTGTCTCGCGACTGAACAATCCCCGTCACCGGAATATCATATGGCATCGTTCGGAATCCGGGGATTAAAATAAGAGGACATGCAATACCGATCAATCGGATGGTGGCTGCTGACACGGGGAGCGGCCTTGCATAAATTACCATGGAAGTAGATCCACGTAATTGGCCAGTCTCGTGGAGCAACAGAGAAAGCTGTGCGCACGCCAGGCCTTTGCAGGCTTATAAATACACCCCGCTAGCCGTTCATCTTCCAGAAATTCGCATTCGCACAGTACCTCCGAACTGCAGCTGAACCCGATAGGGCAAGCTGCCAAACCAGCAACACTTCCATCGTCTCCCTCGCCTGTTGAAATTGACGTGCAAATGTGGCGTCCGTCTCCAATTACATAAGATATGTGGGGTGAACAAGTAGTTGTTAGGCGACCAGAAAACTTCATGTTGATATGAGGAGCTCTTGAGCCTTCTGACACTATGACCGCCCCCCTTACCAACGCGGTTCGCATTCTCATTGCTTTAGCCATCATGCGTGGAAGCATCACCGTTCCTGTCATCTTGAGCACTCCTTCAAATGCGTATTTGTTCGAGTACAAGAAAAAGCAGCTTACAGACCAGGCAATTGCTCGACTTTCGCTTGACCAGAAGTTGGTTGGTTCGGGTGACGGCGCCGTTGGCTTTGCGCTCTTACCAAGGAGTGGCGATTGCAAGACCTTCCCGGGAGGTGATGATTGGTCGTCAGAGGCAACTTGGGATCGGTTCGATGAATTGATCGATGGCGCCCTCACTCGGACAATTCCTCTCGCAGAGTCATGTTACAAGAACTGGAGTCTGTACGATGTGAGCGAAGTGCGTCGCTATCACAAAGAACTTTACGAATCCGTACCTACGGTATGGATTCCTTGTTTCAAAACCTTGCATCCTTGCATTATACTGACATCGCGATAGTGAAGCGGATCCAACATCTAACATGTGGCCTATCTTCCAAGTCGATACATTTCTTGCATTTAATAGACCGAACGGTACCTGTTTGCTAGGTCCCTACGCAGCTTATACCGTCAACGTGTCTCCAGTAGCGCATATCTAGCTCACGCTGAATTTTGCTCGGAATGCTCATATGCGACTTGTTATCAAGAACACCGGCCATGACTACCTTGGGAAGTCCTTCGGCGCCGAAGCTCTGAGCATCTGGACGCAATCTCAAGACTATCGACTTTATCGAGAATTACAAGAGCGACTCTGGGTATGGGGGTTCAGCACCAAACCTCGGTGCTGGAGTGACACTACGAGAAGTATACCAAGCAGCGGAAAAGTACGAGGTCACAGCGCTTGGAGGAATTTGTGAGAGTGTTGGCTATGCCGGTGGCTACGTCGCCGGTGGTGACATACGCGGATGAGTGGATACTATGGAATGGCTGCCGACAACGTTGAGGCGCTTGAAGTCGTTGCAGCCGATGGACGTTTTGTAACTGCATCGACTGGCTCGAATTCGGACCTCTACTGGGCACTTCGAGGTGGCGAAGGTAGCACTTTTGGCGTTGTTACTTCAATGTTTATCCGCGCACATCCCGGGATGCCCATCATAACGTCAGCCTCAATTGCAAGACAGGTGGAAACGTCGTAAGAGAAGTATTTTGGGACGGTCTACGAAATACTTCAAAATGTTATCCCATTTACTAATATAACATATATACTTCTTCTTCTAAATCCAGGTAATAAATAAGGCTCTTAAGTTTTAACGAGTTAGCGAAGCTATATACCTAGGATAATACTATATAATTCCTTTTACTTAGCCTACTATAGAAACTAGAAAAATATCATAAGGTTTAAAAACCCTTTATTATTTGATTTGATTTGGATTTGCATAGTGGGAGTCTCTTCAGAAGGTCCGCACGAAACACAGTAGGAGTTTGTACA